>VXAX01000708.1:78803-148812 GCA_013399835.1 Leptocoma aspasia
AAAGGAAGGAAGGAAGGTCAGGTCTGTGGACTATGCTGAAGGCAAGGAATAATTTCACACAAGGGAAGGGATGGAGCAGCCTGGCAAACTACACCTGCACAGAAGAGGTAGTGATAATAAAAGTGGAGGAGAAAAGACGCAAAAAGGGAAAAGGAAAAAACCCACATTTGTCTCAGCAGGGTAATACTTCTAATGCCACACTGTAAGACTGATGTCTTGTGGATGTGATCCTCCAGAAAAACATCCCTTACTTTACATGTCTAAAATACATTTTCCAGTAAATGGCTGTGCCACACTCAAGTGTTCAATAATTGCATGTTATAGATTATGAAGCTCAAAGAAAGGCCATTCTATTGCACAATTGTTTGTGAGCAGTGCTAGTTAAACCGCTTTTGACCCTGGCTCTCTGTCTCCAAGCCCTTTGCGAAGTTATGGCAAAGTTCAAGGGGTACCTAGAGGGGTTTCTGAAGGCTCCATGTCTGGAAAACACTGCAAACATCATAATTGAATCAGTATTTCCATGGGCTGATGGCTGGTGTGCAAGCACAAGACCACCCTGGCAAGGTGTGATCTAAAAAAATAGGATACTGAGGAAATTTTCTTAGCAGAGCAGTGCAAAATGATTTAACTCAGAAGTTTTTCTAATCTTGGCCAAACACATTTACAACATCTAGCTCTTTCTCTAGTTAGGTGGTCTGGAGACTGAATTCATCCCGGGGGCCAAAATATGAAATATTTGGGAAATCTGGCAGGCTACATGCAACTATTCATGCTTCTTGTTTATCTCGCAATGTTTCTTTGCATAATGATTGGGAAAGGGTGAAATAAACACAGCGATGTTTAAAACAATAGAATGTTTTGTATTGAGACATTACTGACCCCCATTTAGATTTTCAGCAACAAGGCAAAACGGTTGCTTTAGAGATAATAGTGCTTTTTTTACTTTGGGTATGTGTCCAAGAGCTCTTTCTCTGCTTGCAGCGCCACTTGGGAGGAAGTAGAAATGCCTTGGCAGGCTTAAATCCTGCCCAAGTCTTCTTTTTTTTTAGCTGAGAGTGCCACTTCTCTTGCTCTTGCAGCAGACAGAAGGTGCCCCAGACAAGAGATCCATTGCAAATACAGGCTGTTGCAAACACATTTGCCCAGCAATTCCAGACAAACTTTCCATCTTATTTTCCAAGTCCATGGGGACGGTTTGGTTTTTACTATGGGCAGAGAGGTGTCAAAAATGCTCAGCCTGTTTGTGGACGTGTACAAGGCACCCACAAGGCTGCACACAAAATAGCTGAGGTGTCTGTGGCCAGCACTCAGGGGTACATAGCACTGTTCTGGGTACTCACAGAACAAATGGAATTTGTTGTTACGATCAGCACAGCCTGTCTCTCCTGCACATATTTTGTCCTCAACACTGCCCTCTTGCTTATGGGGTTTCCATTCAAAAGGGACAGATCTATTATTGTTTAAATCACTGTGAGGGGGCCAAGCTTCTCTTCTTTGATGTCCAAGTGCTTGGGTTGTTAATGGGAGAGGACTCAAGTGCCTCTACTTTCAATTAGTTATCTTTAACTAAGAAGAAGTTTCAATTTTTGGAATACCATACACAAAACCATTCAGTACAGTTTTAATGCAAGTCCAGTAGGCCAAATTCTGTTCAGGCTTTTGGAAAATGTGGCCATTCTGGCTTTGATGAGTGTGCATACTGCATAAATCTGCATGAAACGCGGCTCACTCCGTCTGCTTATTCACAAGCCCAGTGGTACATTTTGCATGGAGGGAGAGAATCAACAACTTGCTTATAAATCCAGGGATATAGCTAAGTGCATCACCACATACAGACACCAGAGTTCACATACCCAGGGCAAGTTCTAAGTGCACAGTTAATGCCACTTCTTGTCAGATCTTCTCTTATAAGGAAATGAAATTATTTCCAAAACTGCAAATTAATTATAAATATCCTGTCAAGAAATTAATATTGTTTTGAGGTAGCACCTGATCCTGCAAACCACCATATTTTCACGTAAAGCAGGTTGCAGACTCAGGGCATTCCTTGCTATGTCAAATAATCATTATCTTTTTAACAATATGAGGGGGGGAATCTGTTGGTTTTCTTTTCCTGCTTGCTTTTGCGCACTGTAGAGCACTTGGATGCTCATTAACATACATGTCCCTTCCAATTTCACTCTCATTTGCACTATGTTAACAGCTATTTTTTCATCTTTGCTCAGACAAACGATGGCCTTTGTAACCAGGAATAAAATTAGTTGCAAGTGGAAACCTGTTTTAATGAGGCCAAATTGTTATTTAACTCCAAATGTGTACAGTATTTTTTGTCTAAATCTCCTTTAATCCTTCCCTGGTATTAATTATATCTTGTCATAAACAGGCCTTGGAAATGCTTGCTCCTTCAGCTGAGTTTAAAACAGCCTCATGCCAGATTACCACATTAATAAGGTAAAATATAAAAGGGGAAAAGGGGAGAAGCTCCTTTTGTCTATTTTCCCAAAACTTCTGATTAAAATAAATGAGATCACTGGAATTTATATAGGCAAATTTGGCAGCTCCTCTATATTTACTGAAACTGTGGCATAAATCAAAACTGAGACTCTCCAAGAATGTGTTATTTGTTATCAGAGTAATTATGTGTTAGTGACTCACACATGAATAAGGTACTTCTGTTACAGCTGTTTATTAGAGTTTTCTTGGCTTCCATTTCTTGCTCTGCCACTGCCTTGCTTCATAACCTTAGGGAAGTTTCTGTGTTTTGATTAATTCAAATGATGTGCATATGTATATGGCTGTACATACACACACACATACATAAATATGTAGTAATTTCCTGCTAAAAGAACATTTCAAAATGCTGTAAAAGACAAAATGAAGATGACCTAGAGACTTTACTTGTTAGCGTACTTTCTTTATTAACTGTATACATAAGCCAGAGCTATTCAGGTAACATCCAGGCTGTATGGAGTTACAATCCATGGATCAACATGAATTTTTAGGTGAAGCAGCAGCTGTCTCCCATACCTTCCCCTCTCCCCACTACCCCAAAATGGCTTATTCACAATAACAACAAGAAGGTATTGTTTCTTCATTAACCCAGCAGTTCTTGCCCACTTAGAGAAGGAATTTGGAAAACTGTGTGTTGTTACAGTGCCATCTGGTGATTCCCGCACACAAGTGGGTGAAGCTCGCTCATCAGTGTTACTACTGCTCTGCATCACTTAGCATACTTCCTCAGGCAGCTTGTCATGGTGATTTTTTTTTAATTCTTTAGCATTTTAATGTGTACAAAATTTCAACAAATGGCAATCAAAACATTTTCCAAATGTACTCCTAATCAAGTTTATCAGTACGGGTTTGATTTTAAGAAATTGAAGGTAAAGCAAAGGAAAAAAGTGTTTCCTAATCATTTATAATTCATCAGAAGCCTGATTGTGCTGGTGCTGCATCCCTGGACAAAAGTGTGTGCTCCTTTTGGTACCCAGAAAGTGCTGTAGGTGTATTGTTAGCATCCCATGTGCATTTGTGTGGCACCTGGCTCTTTCAAGGTGATCGGCAAACATTATTGGCTGCTGCTTCTCAGTGAATTGGAAAAGCCTGGTCCCTGTTTTACATATGGGAAAATGAATGGAGATGCTTGTTTGAGATGAGTCTTGAACAGAGCTGGAATTAGAGCTCTGTGTGTCTGTTTCTCTTTTCCTGCCTGAGAACAGGACATGCCGTCCCTCGGGTTGTGCACTTTTGTGATAATGTGGTGTCATGCTGCTTTGGGGCCTGGCATGCCTCTTTTGTCAGGTTTTTTGGTCATTTTCCTGTCAGAAGTAAGAATAATGATTGCTTGGTTCCTCTGTAATAATTAAGTATTTGTGTATCATTTTATTTAATAGAAAATTTGGAGTTTCCCCAAGGCTGGGGGGGTATTTGGAGGATGGTCTTATGTGCAGTCCTCATGCAAAAGTGGAGTAGCTACCAGTAAAATTTAGCACTAAGTGAGCCTCTGAAGCTTCAGATTCTTGCCTGAGATGTTCACATAACTGCAATGACTGTTTCCTCCACTTTAAATAGATTGAAACAAAATAAAGAATCCTGTTGCAGGCAGAATACCAGTTGACCTCTAAAATATTTTGTATGCTTTATTAATTTAGGTAGAAGGATATAAAATTCCAAATTTTGAGTATAAATAAATATCGAAAAGCAGTAACAAATCCACCATTTCCCTTCCATCTTTTGATAATCTATAGGGGAAGGAAACCATTTCTCTCTCTTGCTTGCTCACTTATCCCAGAGGAAGTCCAGTCCCCTCTCCTTTCATTCAGGTGTTAGCCTTTGTCTCCTCTGAAAAGCAGCAGTTCTCTCCATCCTAAATATCTGCAGTGCCAGCTCACTGTCCTCACATTCAGTTCAGTTCCAGCCTGCAGTGAATGGGGTCTTGAGGCAAGAGGTGTTTTTGGTCTTCTCCCAAATCCTTCTGAAAAGTCAATGTCCACTCTTTAAAGAGTCTGCAGGTGAGGGTATCACAGCTCAAGGTGACAGTTCCCACTATTCCATGGAAATGGCATATGGTAGAAAAGACTGTTCATATAGTTGCAATGGGTATGAACCAAAGGGCATTTTTAGAAACACATTCCCAAGAGCTAATAAAAATATATGGTATATATGCTTCAAAAACTGAAGAAAGCAGTCAGAAGCAAAGAAGGTGTGATATCTGCAGGCAGGGCCAGCTCTGAGAAGAGTTTGCTGTTTAATTGGCCAAGTTAAACAAGATACAATTAGGGCTAACATGGTCTCCTAGGATTCATAAACCCTTATTTGGAAATTTTGGGGAGATGGTGGGGAAGCAGTGGCTTTAATTGTATCTTGTTTAACTTGGCCACTTTAACCACTTACACTTCTCTGACTTGGCTTCTTTCATAGATGTCACACCTTTGAACAGCTGACTAGCCTTTCTTTTTCCCCTTAATGTAACTTTTTCTGTATATTAACTGCTGCAAATCAGATGGAAGCTACATTTGTTTTCAATTTATTATATAACCAGATATGAATAATATTGTTAATATAATGGCTCAAGTTCTCTGCAATCTATATTCTTGAGAACAAAAGTCTTCTCTACCATTCACAGAATTATAGAATAGAATCATAACATTTCTTAGGTCAGAAAAAACCTTTAAGATCATCAAGTCCATCCATTAACCCAGCACTGCCAAGTCCACCAATAAATCATGTCCCTGAGTGCCACATCCACCTGTGTTTTGAATACCTTCAAGGACTGTGACTCAACCGCTTTCTTGGTCAGCATGTTTTAATGCTTGACAACCCTTCCGTGAAGAAAATTTTCCTAATATCCAATCTAAACCTTCTCTGGTGCAACTTGATGCCATTTCCTCTTGTCCTGTCACTTGTTAACTAGGAGAAGAGACTGATCCCCACCTGGCTACACACTCCCTGCAAGCAGTTGTAGAGAGGGATAAGGATCCCCCCGAGCCTCTGTTTCTCCAGGTTAAACATCCCCAGCTCCCACAGTCGCTCCTCATTGGACTTGTGCTCCAGACCCTTCACCAACTCCGTCCAGCGTCTCTGGACACTCCAGCCCCTCAATGTCTTTGTTGTGGTGAGGGGCCCAGAACTGAACACAGCACTCAAGGTGTGGCCTCACCAATGCCAGGTACAGGGGACAATCACTGCCTTGGTCCTGCTGGCCATACTATTGCTGATACAGGCCACAATGCCATTGTCTGTCTTGGCCACTTGGACACATTCTGGCCCTTGTTCAGCCACTGTTGAGCAGCCCCACTGGGTCCTTTTCCACTGGGCAGCTTTCCATCCCCTCTTCCCCAACCCTGTGTTGTTGCATCATGTTCTTATGACCCAAGTGTAGGATCTGGCACTTTGCCTTGTTGAACCTCATACAATTGGCCCCAGCCCCCATTCCAGCCTGTCCAGATCCCTCCGTAGAGCCCTCCTGCCCTCCAGCAGATCAGCACTCCTGCCCAACTTGGTGTTGTTGGCAAGCTGACTGAGGATGCCCTCAACCCCCTCACCCAAGTTGTTGATAACAGTATTAAGCAGGACTGTCCCCAGTGCTGAGCTCTGTGGAGCAGCGCTTGTGACTGGCTACCCCCAGGATGTAACTCTCTTCAGTACCACTCTCTGGGCCTGATCACCTTGCTGTCCTGCCTGTGCCCATGACAGTGCTCAGGACCATCAGCTCCATGACCTTCCCCAGCACCGAGGTCAGGGCATTTGGTAACCTCCAGTCCATGGGACCTCCTCCATTAGCCAGAACTGCTGGTAAATGATGGAAAGTGGCTCTGTGAGCACTTCTACCAGCACTTCCCCCCTTCCCCTTGGATGGATCTGATCTGCCTCTATTGACTTTTGTGCATATGTGTGTCTGTGTGTCTGTGTCTGTGTGTGTGTGTGTGTGTCTAAGTCGTGTAACAGGTCACTAACCATTTCCCCTGGGATTATGGAGGCTTCAACCTGCTACCAGTCCCTGTCTTCCCACTCAGGGGATTAGGTACCTGGAAAACAACTGGTGTTACTCTTAAAGAAGGCATGAAGTACCTCAGCCTTTATCCTCATCCTTTGTCACTATGTTTCCTGTTGCATCCAAGAAAGGATGGAGATCCTCCTTAGCCCTCCTTTTGCTCTCAATGTCAACAGCAGCCAAAAAGCAACTCCACTGAACATGCACAGACTCATTGCATATTTGTGCTGTACCCAGGGGCAAAAGCCACTTTCCATACCTTCTGCTCTCCACGTCAGCCAGTAACTGAAATTACTGATCCATTAACTTCTCCACCAGCACGAGACCGTGGCACTCCATATGGGTGAGATAAGGTGATTGCTATGGGCTTCCTACATGTGCCTACCTGTTAGACACAGCTGGGACAGTTAACACTGGAAAAGCAGAGTTGGGTGCCAAAATCCAAAACTATTTAGACCAATCCTCCAGATGTACTTCACTGCGCTTGCTCTGACACTTTGCGATTTCCTCTGTGTGCATGTGCTGCTGTAGGGCTTTGAATACCAAGAGGTACCAGTTTTTGTGTGGTGTTCTTCATAGAGTTTTCCTGATCAAAACAGTTCCTGTCTCTGCTCACAAAAACTGCGTATATTCTTGGAGATGTGGTCTGAACAGCCTAAGCAGTGGGGGAGAATGGAAGCATGAGACTTTTGGCTAACCTCTTCCTAGGGCAACATTTTCACCACTGGAGGCCAGAGAAATGTTTATCAGGGAAGACTGAGCACAGCTGATCCTGCCTTGGGGCAAGGTTCTGGACAAGGGTCTCCTGAGTGCCATGAAACTCTGCCGTTTTAACATTTTTGGATAGAAATATTTTGACTTGGACTTCTTTTTTTTCTGGTGAGGTCTTTCCTTTCAAAGGAAAACTTTGACAAATTCAATTTTTCTTTGTAAGGAAGTTAGTCATAAGTAGACTTCAATTTTTCTAACAAGTGCTGTTTTATGATGGAATAACAAATCCCACTACAGGACTAGAGATAGAGTTTATCAAGTCCGCTTGTTAGAACATGGTTTGGGCCCTTTAAGGTTCAGAATGCCATTTAAGGCTCCAGCTAAGCTGAACTAATCACCTATGACTGCTCAAAGTGGCAGTGTTACACCTCCCTTACCTCTTTTGTCCCTGGCTATCCGTTCCCTCCCATCTGTTTCTGTCTGAGCCAGCAGTGAGCCACCCCAGTGGGCTGAACCAGCACCAAGTGCCTCTCTCCTTGCAGTGCAGTTATTTTCCTCCCATCTAAGCCCATTAAATCAGCTTGCCATGAGGTCAAAAGAAAGAAGAGCCAACAGCCTGCAGACACGAGGAACATGGAGGCTGGAGAGTGGGATGCCACTCCATGGACTGCTGTAACATAAAATAGGGCACTTCATTAAATCTGTTAGATAAATTGGGCCCTGACCTTTTGGCAAAATCTGCATGTGAAGGTCTCAGTCCCTCAGGGCATAAAGCAAGGCTGGGAGGCTGTTTTCCCCCAGCCTCACTGAATGTCCATCCATTAATTCCTGGCTCTGGCACAAGCTGTAGGGCAGAGGCAGTTTGGGACTGAAAAAAGTGGCATGTTTGTTCTCCTCTGAAGAGTGGCTTTTCTGTAACATGTGGCGTGTCAGTCATGTGAGCCAAATAGCCAAAGGTAAAAGAAATTACCGGTGCTGCTGATGGAACTGTATTTATAAAAGCAGTGTATCTCTGGATTTTTCATTTTCTCTTCTTTTCTTCCTCAGGGAACAACAACCAAAAAAAAAAAAAAAAAAAAAACGAGAATCAGGAATTTAAATATAAAGCCATGGATATTGTGAAATTTAGCACTCAAAAGTGTTCCCAAAGTTAAGATTTCTCCTTCAATGGTAAATTTGCTATGTGATATACAAGTAGCATTTGCTATTATTTCCTTGGATTTTGATGGACAGGTGTGATTTGGGGTAGATTTGTCATTCCCAACTGTCTTGCTAGAGGAATGTGTGTGGGCAGATAATGTTGCAATGAAACCCAAAGGCCAGTATGCTTATAATATGTGTATATGATACACACCTCTCCACCAAGTGTCCTAGTGAGACAAGGTTTCATGCAGTTCTGGATTTACCCAGATTATTCAAGCCAGTATTCTACTGTCACACTCATTCTTGGAAGTGTTAGGCAGCAGGCCCTATTTTTGTTGAATCCGATGCCACAGCTCCCAGCTCCTTCTATTGTTCCTCTTGTCAGTGGCAAATTTTGGGATCCTGATGTAGAAAGAAGAAGAAAAGCACCCAGCTGAAAGATCCTGCTCGTGGCTGGGAAGGGGGGAGGATGGGGAGGAAAGGGCTTTGAGTCACCTAGTGCTGTTTACCTCTGCTTTTTCTTTTTTGTGTGTTTGCTTGTTTGTGTTTGGTTTTGGTTTTGTTCTTCTGGTTCAGTGTAACATGAAGGGGGACTAGGGGAGAAGAGATGGGAAAGCAATGGAGGGGTGTGGGGGTCACAGAGGCGTAGTCACGTGCACCATTGTCACCTGCCCAGGAAGGACCTTATCTCACCAGTCCTGGATCAATTTGACTAATCTATTTTATCTCGCCATCTAATCTATCTGTTTCTGCTGAGCTATCCATCTGCCTCGTGGTATTGATCCCAACAGTTTTGTAATTGTATTTATAAAATGCCCTTTCACCCTCCTGGGAAGAGGGGTCTTGTGTAAAGGCAGATGGGGGAGCAAGGGGTGGAAATAACACACTCCACTGCTCCTGATGACAAAGCCTCCAGCACCCGCTAAAAGCCCTCCAGCTGTACATTTCTTCCTGCTTGTGCAGCCCTTCCTCATCACCCTGGCTTCAAAGCCCTGGAGACAAACACGCCAGGGGAGCCCAGGCAGTGTGCAGTGGCAGAGGGATGACTGCCAGGAGCAAAGCCATTTGCAGAAAATGGAGCAGTGTCCCATCTCCAGCCTTGTTCCAAACTGAAATACATCTGTTTCCAACAGTTAGCTAGAGAAGGCTGGAACTGCCAGATCGTCTGAGGGAAGAAAAAGTGAAGGGGGAAGTATGATATTTGTGATTTGGAAGGAAACGGATAAAAAAAGAAGCTTTTTATCCCCACACAAAATCAAATTTAATCCAGGGATGTGCAGTGACACCTTCCAAGAGTAAACAGATCCTTAGAGAGGCTCAGGAACATCCTCTGGATAGATAATCTGCACAGCAACAGAGCCTCCTCCTGACTGCAGGAACCAGCTGCCACATGAAGCCCTCAGCAGTCTGCCTTGGTTCTTTCTGTTCATGCCTATTTAGACAGGAACCCATTCTCTGCACGGGGTTGAGCATTTTATTTAGAAATCAGTGCATGTTATTTTGAAATCAAAACTTATTTCAGTCCTAAATTTACCTACATTGACCGCCACACTTTTTAGCCATAGAAAACACAATGTACCTACCAGCAAAGTTTCCTGCATGATGAATTACGTGTGTGTGTGTGTGGGTGGNCTGGAGTGTATCATGTCTCACCTCTGAGATTTGTGGGGAGAGTAAAGGACACTGGGGTCACATTGGTCTCTGTTTACAGACTTCTTCCCAACTTCTTCCTAAGCTGTGATTTGTTTCTGATTAGCCTCATTTTTTTCACGTCAGTATAAAGCTTTTATTGTGTATTTGTTGTGCAGGAATAATATGCTAAACTGTGGAGACCTACTGCTTCCACTCAGCAGTATTTCCCTGTGCAAAGCACAGAAACTTCTGAATTGCACATTGGATAGACATAGGGATGGCAGGGAACGCTGCAGGCAAAACCCAAGTGTTCCCAACTCAGAGCACTGAGAAAGGCTGGTTCACAGGAATGCAGGAGCACCAGGCTGCCTTGTGCAGCAGAGTGTGCTTGCCACCCTCTGCTGCTGCTGGTTTACTGGCAGAGGGAGAGGTTTAATTTTCTGTGTTAGGAGACAGCCTTTGAATACAGGCTGCAACCAGGCAGGGTCTGTGTGAGACTGCTGAGCCGTGTATTTGTTAGCTCAGGTTTTGAAATACCTCAGCGACTGCAGCAAGGGATCCTGAGCAGGCTAAAAACACTTTTCATTGGCCATAACACCTAAAAGTCCCTTTTCAATTGCTCATAGAAAGATTATATACCCATTAAGTAGCTTGTTACCCCTCTCCTGGCTCTTGTTGGAGACACAGAAGCTGTCAGCCAGTGTAGGATTGTTGCTGTGAAGGGGTACCTCCAGCCCCACAGAAGAGGGTCACATCTCCCCATCTGTTTATGACTCATTCTGTCCTCAGTTATCTGCCTTTCCTTAGCAAGTGTGAAAGTAACATTGCATTTGAAAACATTATTCAAATATGCTAGTTGTCTAAAACTGGCATTTATAATGCAATTTCTTAGAAGTTATGTATCGACAGTGCAACACTTTAAAAGGTCCTTTCTGATTAACAAGGCTCGGTATAGCTCCCCTGATTCCCCTGGTTGTGTTTTAAGAGAGGGATTAAAATGCTATGGATCTTGAAACAGCTGAAATCATAATTTTCCAATATTATCTGCAGTGGTGTTGTTCTGAGAAAGCAGAGGCTGTGATCAGCAGGACGCCTGCTCCAGAGAGACCAGACCAGCCAAATGATGCTTCCTGCTTCCATTTGAGCCTCAGGGACCGTGGCAGTGCCAGGTTCCTCCCTGAGCTGATTCCATGCACCCACAAATCACACTACCTTTGTGTGATTTGTGATTTACTGAACTCCGAGCCCCCAAAAACTCCAGATGAGATGGGAATTAGTGTTTGCATTCCAGCACCCATGGCAGCTGCTCAATTCTTGATATCTCTCTAGGTGAAAACAGATTGCATGTGTTTTATTTTCACCAAAGACCTCCCCGTGCCCCATGTTCTGGCAGTCCACGCACCAAAGAGTGATGTGAGCTCCTCAGGACACCTGAATGAAGCTCAAGGTCTCCAAACAGCAGCGTACAGTGAAACAACAGATTTACTGGCCAAGTGGAAGAGCAGATACAGGCAAAAAAAAAACCATTATGTGGGCTGGGCAAGGGAGCTGGTGACATGGACTCTGGGCTATTGTTAGAGATGATTCTGTAAGTGCAACCTGAGCTGCACCACTGCAGCCACATCATGGAAAAGGTGATTATTTCTGATTTTGGTAGTTAGAGGTAAATGGCACCCCTTCATCCAAATCACACTCTTCCCTCTGCTACACACAGGAAAAATCAGTATGAACACTGTAAATCCTTTCATTGTCACAGCCATGGATTTACCTGGAATTTTAATTGCAGATTTTTTTTTTGTTTTGCTGAAATTTATTTTACTGCTTTGGTTGTCTTACCCTTCATCAGTACATTCCGTAGGGACTAGCAGCATATCATCATGCTGGCTCACCTGGAGGAAAGCTTTGGAAGAAAGGAACTGAAATAGAGAGAGCAGTGTCTGCTCTTTTACTTAGGCAATAAATCTACTGCTTTATTATTGCTGTTGGGAAACTCAGAGCCAAATTCTTCGCTAGCAAAACATTGCTTCGGTGGAGTTCAGCCAGCAGAGAGTTTAGCTTCCTGTTTTTGTTCCAAATAGAAGACTATGCTTGGCCCAATTGTTGTCATTGTTTTGCTAGTTAGCTGTTTTAATTTAAAATAATTATGTGTTGTAGGTTGGTGTTGGGGTTTGTTGGTTTTTTTTGTTTGAGGTTTGGTTTTTTTTTTGTGTAATTTCTTCTTCACCCATCACTTTGTAGCAGTCAGAAACAAAAGAAAATGATGGTATTGCTACATATCCCCTGCTTTGTTCAGGAGTTATGAAACTCGAGGTCTCATCCAAAGGGAAGGCTTAGCCCGGGCTGAACACATCTTGGCATGACCTGCTGCCCAGGTAGGTTGCCACCTTACCAGCCCAGGGACGAGTCTGCAGCTTGTTCTTGCAGGAGACCCTGGGTATCAACTGGGTTTTCTAGTGGCACGGCAGCCCCCCAGAAACCTTCCTCTCAGCCCTTAAAGAGTGGCAGAAATGTAGCTTGCAACTTGCCAGGGCAAGCCCCACCCCTCAGGTACCTGGCATTAAGGCACTAAAGGTGTTTGCTCCAGGGGCTGTTATTAACTCGCTCCTCGTACAGGGACTGGCACCTGAGGGTCCCAGCTTAGTTGGGGCCTGTAGCTATTCTTGCAGTATAAATGTTATTATATATACACTGCAATTAAGCAGAGGTTTAATGTAAACTGCTGCCAGCGATGAGTTAGGTACCAAAGTGAAAGGATATCTTGTGAGGCATTTTTGAGAACAAAAAGCACAAAGTTTTAAACTCCTGTTAAACAAAGAGACACCTTTCACAGAGATGTTAAGCAAAACAAATAGCAAACAATTTGTTTGGAGAAGTAGCTATCTCATCAACAAGCTAAACCTAAGTGTAAGCCAGAGACAGGAGCATAACCATCTTGTCTTGTCTGTGTTCTCCCAGGCAGCTGCAGGCTGCCTTATTCCTAATCTTTGCATGGCAGGCTTTGGGAAAACAACTTGCTGTGTTTTAGTACACCAAAATCAACATAGTCACCACTCTGTAAATGCATGTCGGAGAAGGACTAAAGCAAATGCTCATAAACATCACACCCTGATGTTTGTACATTTCTTCATCATAGTTAGGTCTTGATTCCCCTGGGGATTTCCACATTCATCCCACCCAGAGAAAGGACTCAGGAGCAGGCTTTGCCCCCAGGACAGAGGTCCTGAGCACCAGCGAAACTTCTGAGTTCCTCCATCTTCCTGTCTTTTGAAACGAGCAAAACAGCTGGAATCCCATGTCACAGTCCACGTGAACTTTTGGAGTATGTTTTCACTGGTGCAGCATTGATTTTACTAGGATCAATGTAAATATTACGTTAGCTTGCAACTGCTAATTATATCAGCATAAAATTAATTTATGGTGATGATCACAGTCCTAATGCTGCGCTGCTGCCAACCCTCACAACTGATGCTTTGAGACATCATGTAAACCCAGCCATTAGCAATCAAGTAAATGCTCCCATTACTATCACTGATACTGGCTAAAGAACTTTTTAATTGACTTCTTACGATTTATGACAGATGATGCAGACTGTGTGTTTAAGTTCAGGATTCTTTTTCATGTTTTACATCTGCTGCTGCTTAGATAGATGCTGGTCTTAGAGTAAATAGTGTAACATTACGTGCTTGAAATTGAAAAGACTGAGTTTATTTCACTTGGAAAGAAGATAAAAAAAGAGGGCTTAAGAGAAAACTCCGTGGAGGAATGAACAGCACAGAAAAAGTTAAATGGGAACATCTCTTCCCCATCTGCTAAAATAAAACTACTGAAACAGTCATTGAAATGAAAAGGTGGTAAATTCAAAAGCGGTAAAAAGATTTTTCCCCATAAACAGAAAGTGAAAATTTGGTTACTTGAGAAATCACTAAGGTCAGTAATTCAGCAACTTTCAGATAGGGATTGCACATTTATATGTAACAGACTATCAAGACAGGTTATACTTAAAGCTCATGCTCCCAGGCAGGAATGTAAAGCTTTAGGATCCTGTGGCTTAAACTGCTTTCTAACAAGCCTGGAGTGAGGCTGATACTTTCACAGGGGCTGGATTAGACAATAGAGGTTTTCTTATTCCTTTTCACTGAAGCATTCAGCAACAGCCATAAGGAGAATTAAAAATGAAAAGCACACCACCAAACCAAAAAAACCCCCAAAAACTCCAGAAAACCCCAAACAAAAACCCCACCAAAAACACACACAAAAAACCCCAACACATATAACAAACAAACAAACAAACCAAATGGCTTTCAGTCATGGAAAATTTTAGGTTTGAGATAAGGTACTGAAATTTCAGATGCTCCAGCACTGAAAGAAAGCTTACTGTATGGGGGATTTTCAGTGCCCCTGTCTGCAAAAAAACCTCCCAGAGGTATCAGTGAAATAGGGTTATTGTGTTGCACAGAGACTATGGCAGTAAGCCAGGAGGCAAATTATTGTAATAAACTCAGGATCTGAAGGCTAGGGGACAGTAAAATAGTTTCTAGGCTACTGGGGGTTAGAGGCAGCACTGAGGAGTGGATAGAGCAGGGGAAAATCACACTGGGTGAGATGAACGGCATGTTTTATTTCCCAGATAAATCACAGTGACAAAGTTTAACACCTTTGAGCAGCACTTGGAACACAAAGTACCTGCATAGTCATACACCAAACTGATAAAGCTTTCTGTTTGTTTTCAATAAGTATTTTTATGTCTCTCTCTCTATATATATATGTGTGTGTGTTTGCTTATTTAGAAAATTCATATGTTCATACATACATAAATATCTATATTAATTATGCATATAGGTGTTGTTTATATGTCATAGCTTCTACAATGCATAGTCACCACATCAAAAAGTAGCTTATTCTGCCTAGACTAGAGGTTTAAAATGGTATTTAAATACATTTTTTGAAAGCATGCTATCCTAGCCAAGATATATTCATAGCTGTCAATATAGAGACAATTTTCAAAGGAAAAATCTCCAAACAAACCAGTGGCCTTAAGCTCAGCAGGTTTTGGAAACTGTGGGTGACATTTCTAAATGTTGTGTAACTCTGGAGCAGTGGAGCAGAGGTAGGTAACATCTTCCTGTAAGATGAGTACAGGGGAAGGACTCTGCCTCCCCCCAGGGATCTTGGCTTTCCTTTTTATAAAGGGGTATTACCCTTTATAAAATGCACCCTTAAAAAGTTTTCAATGAATATGAAAGCATCCTTGCTGAGCCCTTTCAGATTAGCATAAATCTAGATTCCCTGCGAAGATGTATGTCACCATTTATAGGAGGTTTATTGATCTGTATTTATCTTTGTCGAGGACTCCGCTGAACATGGCTTCAACTGCAGCTGAGGATTCAGATGAATTGATTAGAAATGTATCCAGATGAAGCTGTTCACTTTGCCTGGTTTTGTCGTCATCCCTGTCACACAGAATAGTCTGCACGCTAAATGGCAGCTGGATCTCAAGATGATTCTGTTTTGGCAGATTTTCAAGACGGTTTCTGTGTTTTGCCTACCTGATTTGCCGTCTGTTGAATCTGATGACATTTGTTAGCATGCAGCTGGGGGAATTTAAAAAAGTGCATGTTGCAAGTACTTGTGGACCAGTGAGTATTCTCTGCTTGGGTATAGGGCTGAAGGTTGCTGCCGTGGATAGAACAGACTCAAAAATACAATCATTTTCTTCATGGCAGGATGAAATTTGTGCTTCAATTATCTGATTTCCAGGTTCCATCACCTGCTGGCTGTTAGGTCTAAAAACCCTCTCCTGGCAAAAAAAAAAGTTCTAAGAAGATGGAATTAATCATTGTAACGAATCACAGTAAGCAACAAAGGGGTTTTAGCTATTTCCACATAAGTTCAGCAATGTTCAACAGCCCATTTAATGGCACAAGACATTTGCCATCATAGAGGATTTCCTGTTCTGCAGACATAAATCTCTGCTTGCATGCAAAGCAACAGGCTAAAAAGCTCTCCAGATCATTTTGCATTAAGCACATGCTGGCAAGTGCATTAGAACTGTCATGCACGCAAAGACTAAGACAGTTTAGAAGAAAATATTTGTGGCCTATGACCTCACAAATTTGTGTAACTTGAAGGTTTTCTCCTGGAAATAATAGTGGTAGCCATATTTTGATAAGCTTGAAAGGGATTCAACATTCACCTTTTCATCATCTTTGTGTTCTTCATTCAGTCTAATGTCCTTCCTAAAAGCTAAAGCTACAAAATTATGTCTTATCCTCTAGTTGTGCCATTGCTTGGATAAGAAAGAGTAACGGACATAAATGTCCCTCCTGCTAGGCAGCCACTTCAGAGTAATTTGGGCTTCAGATTTACTCTATGCAACCAAATTATTAAATTATGACTGAGACATTCTGTTGCAAGACAGAGCAGCACCCTCAAGGCTTCAGGCTGATACATTTACCATAGAAACGCGGAGAGAGAAAAATATTTGTTTCATTAAAATTAAGACTGTTTTTCACCATGACATAACCTTAAAATGGAGAAATTTGCTCATTAAAATAGAATAATTTAAGAACAGTTAGTTCCACAGCATGACGCACCCCACAATATTATGCCAAATTACAGGTTAAGCAATTGAAATGGCTTAAAAAAGCTTTTGCATAAAGATTAATTCCTGACTTTCCTTGTCTTCATTCAGAAGCTCTGAAAGGTTACAGCTGGGTCTAACAAAGCCCTTAGATGTAGGATAATACAAATTAAATATAATAGCTAAGATAGTGTGATAAGAAGATACTGTCCCAAAACTGGCTTCTTTTTTTTTAACCTACAAAAATTGAATTAAACTGCAATTGAATTGATCTCAGAATTAAAAAGATAAATTTGAAAATGTTCAGTGGACCTGCAGCCCAGTGTGAGAGAGAAGTATTTTAATATTCATAGAGAAACACTAAAAGCAGAGTCTACAAATTTCAAAGCCTTTCTTTTTTCATCCAACAGTGAACCTTATGCTCACTGAATCTGGAGGAACAGAGTGGGTTCTCCTAAGGTTTTCAGGGCAACGAGTGCACTGCCGTTCTGATGTTAAATGAGCCATCCCACAATTTAACGGGTTCATAAGGAATTCTCATGGGAGAGGATCTGAGAGCTGTGGGATGATGAGCACTAAAAGATGCTGGGAGAGGTGCTCACTCATGCCGCCTCACCAGATGGGTGAGTACGTGAGACAGAGGTCAGCTGAGGCTGGCTACTCCTCCTTCTCTCCTGCTGTTTTTACTGACCTGAAGTTCCTCTGAGCAATAAAGAGGCTGAAAGCCTGGAAATGAGCTGGGGGTCAGTAGCACCATGTGATCTGTTGGCTCCTCAGGCCCCATCAGTGAATGGCCTGCAGACCATGGTTTGGGACTTGCAAGGGAACTGAAGGGAAAAGGGGCCAAAACTTCCATTGTACAAAAGACTTGCACCACTTTCAAGAATTCAGCTTAACACAGATCTCTTTAAAACAGTGCAAACATCTTAATTAGATGTACATAAACTAATTTAATCCTTTGCTTAAATCAGTTTACAGTGATTCATCAATGCTAGCTAAAAGCAGTGTGTGTAAGGATTACACTGGTTTAAGTGTCTACAATATAGGTGTGCATTGATTTACTGACATTGATCTGATACAGATTTGATTATGTAAATACAACTTTCCCTAATTTCATTGGTTTATTGATATGGTAGTTACTTAAGCAGGAAAGGCATGTAGAAAGAAGGATCTTGTTTTAGAGTAAAAAAGGGTTAACGAATAATTTAATATGTTTATTCTGTTTAGAGATATTTGATAAAAACACTGACTATTTTGATTTTGCATCTTCCTTTTCTTACAAATCTAATTAAATTATTTTCATGCCAATTAGACAGATTATACTAATATTAAGGGCAGGTCTTGTGCTTTTATGTCAAGGTGGTAAATTTGAGAGAGCTGTTGCAGCATAAATTCCTACAGGTGAAAACCACAGGTAGCTAAGGTCGGTCAAAAGACTGCCATTCAAGTCAAAAGACTTGACTCAAGTCAAAAGACTGCCACTGCCCTGAGAGGCTCACGGTGTGAGTGCAAGGCAAGGCAGATACAGTCAGATGGTGGAGCCCACACAAATCACTGCATGGTATCAGTCAGCAGGATTTGCTGCTGATCTCAACCACAGCCTAACAATTACCATATTTTGCATAAATACTGTGATAAGGAGGAGTTTTAAAGACTAGAAGAGTGCTAATGACATGTCAGTGCAGACACTTTTTTGTTGGAGAGGGAAATCCTGGAATGAGTGCTGATTTTACAATTTGCCATGTTTTTATACTGAGCATGAGACATTAGTATGAGGGTGGTCAGCCTGAACATTTAAGACAGACAGGACACATTCAATGCAACTGGAAAATATAAAACAGTGGAGGAAAAAGGTATGGGATCAAAGTAATGGATAAGGATCCCTGGCTCTCCAGGAACATGCTTGGTTAATAAGAGTCAGGAGGACACTAAAAGGATGTTGTAGTGATGCAAGTGAAGTGGAATGAGAATTTTAGCAGCATGGCACTACAAGGAGATACCATGGAGAGACAAAGTACATGACTTGGCCCCACACAAGAAACAAGAATATGAAGAGTGACATATGCAGAACAGAATGCACAGACAGCAGCAGAGAGGACTGAGCAGAGGCTAACACTGCAATAATTAGAGTGAAGCAAAGGAGACTATCCAAAGAGTTTAGGAACTCTACTTTTTTAAACTCAGTTGACTTCAAAATGAGAGGTGTAGAGGCAAGGTGGCTGCAGTTGTGAAGTTGGCAGACTGAGACAAGAGATACTGACCAGTGAATTGCCCTCAGTCATGTGATTCATGGATGGCTTATAGGTCAAGGATGGCTTATAGGTCAAGGATGAAGCAGTGACCGAAACGAGGTAGTTTTGGCCAAAATGAGTTAGCTAGAAATTCTGTGGAAAAGGTTTCTGTTAAATGCAAGGCAGGAGAGCATCCAAGACACAATTAGAAGAAAACAGTTCTGGGTAGTGTTTGACTGGATATAGGTGAGTGTATTTTGAGAGGCAGGGAAGAGTGAAGGTCCATTCTAAGGTGGGGTTACTGTACATCTTTCTGCAGGGAGAGAAAAGAGCCAGGAAACTGTGAGAAGATGATTGATGAGATGGATGGAGGGGCCTGAAGGGAGACAAAACACTCCTGTGTTTTGGAAGAGAAGAGGTTACAGAGGAGGAAGCAGAAGGGAAGGTCAGATGGTTGAAAAGCTGCTCTGTTTTACTTCCAAGGAGGCTGGAGTGAGATGGTGAATGGCAAGACGAAGGGAGGGTTTGAGAGGTGGGTCAAGGAGTGAGGTGAAGGAGCAACTGGCATTGTGCACCATTCAGTCGAGTAGGGGAGTGACCTAGATGGGAAGATCACTTACATTAAGAGATGGGAGGGGATATGGGAGGATTTGGGAGAGGGATGTGCCACAGCCACCTAAAAGGGAGTTTGGAGGGAGGGGGCAAAGCGAGAGCATGAGCAGTAGCCAGGAGTAGTAAGTGGCCATGGGATGGGGGTATTAGATCTGGACCTAAGACAAATGGGGGAAAGGAGGCACAAATAGATACTGTGAATTTGCAGTGGTGGCAGGGAAGGGAGACAGTGTCTATGGAAAAGCACATGGCAGGTCTGTGGGAACTGCTTGTGCATCAAGATGAGAGGAGACTCTGACAAAAAGAAGACTGGCATATAGACAAGGCTGGGAGAAAAGCAGTCACAAATTTGAAGCTGATGTCTTGCGGCCATAGATCTTTCCTCTTCCCTGCCTGTGTGGAAATGCAAACCCTGTGTGATTCAATTACTTCAGATTTCCTTGATTTGGAGGCAGTTTCCTCTTCCTCAGCAACAGTGTGCACACTCATCCCTCTAATTGCAGCAGGAGCACTGTCATACTCGGCAGGCACAGAGCTTGCAAGCTTTCAAAACATGATGGTGCCCTGGGATCAAAGCTTGCAAGGGTCCTTTTTAATTAGTATCACTTTATATTTTGTGGGTCTGTCTCCACATCTCTAGCTTTAGCCTGTTGTAAATAAACACCTTGGAAACCTGAAATAGGTGTAAACATGATTATGTGAAACAAAAGGTTTGAGAGGTGTGAACTGCTTTATCTGCCTCCAGGAGTGGTTAAGCCTGACACTTAAAATAATGATTTAAAAGTCAGCATTCTATGGTTCACAGCTGATTTTAGCTGAAAGCTCAGGTTGGGAGCTGCCATCCCAGGAGATGCAGCCCCATATTTAATGCCTCCAGCTCCAATGTCACAACCCTCATCTTCTTCCCAATCACTCCTGTTTATACAATCTAACTTGGTGCTTGTGGTGCACTGAAAATGGCCCTGGCTGTGGCTGTCTCCTGAACTGGGGTCAGATCTGGACCCAGGGCAAGGGGCAGGGCAGAGCAGTGTCACCTGGTGCCAAGCCACAGGCAGCGGCTTGTTTGTTTTCAATGGAAGTTCTGTTTTCCTTTTTTGCTCCTCTTTCCTCCTTGTGTTTAGACACTGTTTTTCAAATGTGCCTCCATTTAAGCTATATTTAGGGCTTATTTTCTAATTTGGCACTGTTTAGGCTCTCTCACATAGATCTTCTTGGGTTTTTTTTTTAGTTTTATTTTAAGCGTGTGATACCTTTAAACGTGTAAATATCCGGCCTAATTGGAATGCCTAAACAGTCACTTCCCAAACTGCCAAGATGTTAAAATCTGTTGATGTGTGCAGTCCCGAAGTTACCATGGCAACCACATCCATTGCCAGAGAGACATGCTAGATCCCCTTCAGCTTGTGGAGGGCATCTCTCAGCCCCAAACTTTAGGCAGCATGTTTATTTCCAGCTCCTGAGCAGCTTGCTGGGCTATAGCAGCATCCTGATGGTGAATGGGAAAGGGGAGGGAGCCCTGGCCCACTCCCAGGTGGTGAAGGCCACTCATATGCCCAAGTCTTGCTGCACAGGAGGCTCAGTCTAAGCAGCCCAAGGGTGGCATCATTGTCCATCAGCCTGTCTGAGGCAGGACACAAGCAGGACTCTTGTGGGATAATGAGATATTCTGACTTCCAGTGGCCAGTGGATGAGAACCACCTCGAGTAACTGAGAAAGTGTGTTAGTGGGTGCTGGCTTACTCTCACTGTGCACTGGTGAGGGTCTCAAACCACAGCCCAGCTGGTTCTGGGCCCACCACCACCATTGCTGTTGGGGCAGCTGCCAAGGAGCACCGAGTACACTCACCATGGTGGCCCACCTCCAGTGTGAAGGGGTGATCCTCTGAAAAACCTGAGTACATTGTGGGAGAGGCACAGAAAGACACACTCAATGCCTCTTTATGAAAAATAGCAGTCACCTTTTTATCCTTCAGTTTGTCCTCTGAGATAACTTCTTCTGGAGCAACTTCCACAAGCTGGTTTTGTTCTTTGCCCCACAAACTACAGTTATATACTGTATATATGTACTGTATACCATCAAGGTGAGCATGTGGAGTTTGCATTTTTTCCTTTTGTAGTAAAGCATTATGTGGGTGAGGTGAAGTCTTCAGTTCCTTTTTCACATCCTTTTATCCTTCTTTAGTCTAAGGCTTTCTACCCCTGAAGGGTCCACAAAACTATTGCAAGAAGACTTTTGAAGAGAGGCTTGATCATGTGCTGAGAGTTTCCTGCACCGAGGCTCCTGTCAAAAATACACAGCGGTGGAATCAATGTTTGCTGCAGCTTCCTGGGTATGAGAACTTGTTTTCATTTCATTTTACATTTGAACTAAATCCAAGAAAAACAATGTGGCTGTGCAGAAGGGCTTGCCTTTTGTCTTGCTGCTTCTGTGAAACTTGCCTGGGCTTTCCATTAGGAGTGAACAGCTTTTATGATTACAGTGTCTAACATCAGACAAAGTACTTAAGAACTTTGTGCTTTTAATAGCTTTGGTATTCCTACCGTCTCTGACAATTGCAATCTGTGTAACCATTAGGTTTATTTTTACATCTATAAATATTTATTTATATATATTTGTTCATATATACGTTCATTTTCACAGCTGGACAGATACAGTCACGGTGAAAGTATGCTCCAGCAACAGTCACTCTCTGCTCCTATTTAATAACCTCTCAAGATCAATTTACTCTCATCAGCATTTTCAAAAACCATGTCAAAAAGTCTCCTTGCTCATGTATTTGCTTAAAATTAATAAATATGTGTTTAGAAAATAAAAAGCAGGCTGGGTTTGAAGTTTGAGTTTGATTTCTGCTATTTTGAAAAAATGCAACTGTGCTTTGATCTTTTCAGATTTGCATGAGTCAAGTTTAACTCTGCAAGAAAGAGAAATTTAAAGATTACTGATATTCTTATGAAAAAGTATTATTCCAGCCATGAGTGCTAGAAACCATTGTTTTTGTTCCTTGTGGCAGCTCCTGACACAATGTTGGGCTGCCAGTGAGCCAGGATCTATCTGAACAGAACTGCAACCCCTTCAGCATCTCAGCACCTTGGGGACTGCTTTCCTAATGTTCTCTGTATCAGTGAATTTCTGTTAGCCTAGTTTATGCCATGTTTACTACCCAAAACTCAACAATGCTCTGAAATCGTTAACTTTTGTTGAGGATTATGTCAGGTTCTTAACAGATGAGCTGTCTTTTACTGTGGCCACATCAATATACGCTGGTAGTGTAAGGAGGAGCACTGTCCCTTGCAGCCTGGCCAGCTCTGCTCTGCTTTTTGACTCCTGCACCAAGGGAGAAATCTGTGCTGGATTTCACAGAGCTTTCTTGATTGTTGTGAAAGTATTGTCCAAGGTCCATAAGATAAAACAGCTTTTTTTCTTCATGGGGTGGTGGGTTGGCCACTTCATTACACCTTCACCTCCAGCAAGCTCTCTCTTGTTGCTGTCTTCTGGGTGATTTATCACAGGGATGTCTTCTCAGGCCCTGTAGCCTTAATAAGCCTTAAGCAATATTTAAACAAATACTTTGTTCAAAATTCACTAAAGATGTTGTGTCAGCTGCAAAATGTATTGCACTCTTTTCCAAAGAGGATCCCAAAAATTCCACCTGCCCCCCGGGATAATGCTTCCAGAGTAACAGGGAAGCCTCAGGGGCAGGACATGGGATGCTTTATTCCCCTCTAGTCCCAAACACCTGTTCTTACTTTATTCAGGGTCAGACCTGTGGTTCCCAGCTGCTGCAAATCAGAATAGCTTGGAAGACTTTCAGCTAATGAAGGGAAAATAATCAGCTGTAATCCAATTACAGAAGAAAGAGATGGAAAGAGCAGGGAGGTTTCCTGCCCCCTACACTAAGAATGATAATTTTAACTATACTTCTAATCCTAAATATTTTAGCAAATGAGCTGAGTGAGCTCACCATGCTGCTGACTCTTCCCCATTCCAGTCAGTTTATTGCCTGCACAGCCATGCAAAGCATCCCCCTCTAAAATGGACATCTCTGTTTTAAAAGGAGCTGTTCTTTGTAGTCTCTTTTTTGATTTGATCACCCTGACACAGGCAGCCTGGGAAGAAGAAACTTTACTGCCAGCTGTCTCACTTTTATGAAAAGAAAGAGACATGGCTTCTCCATTCCTTGTGTCTTTTCCTTGAGTTCCATAAGCAAAAAGGATTGCACGGCTATCTGAGCCCAAACAAGACTACAGACAGTTTTATTTGTCCACTGATTACGACCCATTTGTCATGAATTAAGGCAGGGAAGGACAAGCAAGTTTATTTTCTATTCTAGCCCTGTTACTTCCCTGGAGATTTTCACTCTGGGGGGAGATGGAGCAGGTTTTTCTCTGAATACAAGTTTCAAACACAAAAAGGAGAAGAGAGTGCCCTTCAAAACTCTGGGCACATATGTCAGAGATGCTTTGAAGTTATGATACATCCTTTTCAATCCCATGTGGGTGCCACAACCCTGGGGTCCTTCAGTCCCAGGTTAGCTCAAACCGGGTGCAGCTTTTTCGAGCAGAGCTGTGCTTGTGCCTCTCTGCCACAAAAACGTACAACTCTGCCACAGGCAGGTGTGTGGGCAACGCCCAGCAACCATGTTCTGTGTGACCTGAGGCTCAGCCCTGCCTTTTTCTTTTTGGGTTTCTTCTCCCGCCTATTTGGGCTCTGAGTTTCCCAAGGCAGGGGCTCCTCTCCCAAGCCCATGGAGTGTTCTCCACAGAGGTGGCTCAGTACAGCAATGAAAAATTATTGTAGTGGAGAAGGAGCAACTGCCAGCCCAGTCAGAAAGAAAACTACTTACTTTCCTCTGGAAAAAAACCCCACAACATCAAAGGATTTTAATAATGTTTAAGTAATGCTTTTTTAAATGTGAAGATACTTGTTTTCTCAGTCATTTGTAACAAAACCTATTACGTGTACGACAGTGCAATCCATCATAAACACAATGAAACATGTAAGGTGGGAGGAGGAACTCATGACATGTTTTTAATAGATATTTCTTCCCTTCCCCCTCCAAACTGAAGGTATTTGTTATGACTTTTACTTAAAATGGGGAAAGATGAGAGGGAGAGGAGTATGTTTTGAATTCACTGGAGAAGAAGGAAGATTTGTTTTATTTTATTTTAGTAGCTTCAGGCTGCCTTTGAGTAACTAGGTGTTACAGTCCTGGTGCATCTCTAATTAATAAGATCAACTGCCCCTGAATTTTCTTTTACAAACTAATTTAGATATGTCAAGGCTGCAATTATTTTGAGAAAGATCTGGCTCCTTGCTTATTCATCTTTCCTCCTACTCCATGAGAAAATAAAACCATCAGCTTAAATGCCCTTTGAAGTCTGTTTTAGGTACTTGATTGAAAATTAAATACTGCCTTGCTGCTGTTAAAAGTGGTCAAGGTTCCCATTCTTTTTTCTTTTTCCCTTACTGCCACACTACAATTTGCAAAGGATAATGAACCCTGGGATCTGGCTTAGTTCCAGATACAGCCTAGCACTGCTGTGGCCATCTGGGCCCCTACCCCCATCTGTGATGGATGTCACGGGTGAAGTGGCGACATCACTGGGGTCAGTGGCAAAGCACCTGGCTCTGCTACGCCTGGCATGGGAAGGGTCTGACCCTGCAAGGTGCCAAGTGTCCTCTGGCTCCAGCTGACTTCTCAACCCCATGCAAGGCAGCTCTCCCTTAGTCCCAGAGAGCCCTTGGATTTGTGGGGAATGGCTCTGAAAACTCATAAAGATCAAACCATTTATTGGGGTGAGTGGTTTACTTTTATTTGGCAGTGTTTGTGGAGCCCAGGCACCAGGCTTGTGTTATAAAAGTTATTGCATGTCAGGTGCCTCCCCAAATCCTGCTCCAATAATCCCTTCTTCTTTCTGGAAGCCTCCAGAAAGAAAGAAATGAGGCAGGGAAGAACAGAAGGAGGGAGAATTTGGGCTCCCACTTGTTAAATCCTATCAGTCAAGCTTTCATCTCTTGGCTGAGGCTGTGCAACTGGAACAGTCCCCTCGGGATGCTGAAACAACAGGCCCAGCCTGGGCTACACATTTCTTCCTTGTAGGAATGGTGCAACAAGGCAGAGCAGCAGTTCCCTGACCAACACAAGAACTGGATCCACCAGCAGAAAGAGAAGCTAACCATGCCTTGGTTTTACAAGAAGATCTAGTTTTTGTTACCGAAGAAGTTGAGCACCTTTAAATGAAGAAAAGCAGCCTGGTTGTAGTTTTGTTTTGGTTACTCAAGCTGGGTTTCCTACACAGGCAGCATGAGTTCACAGTGTCCTGCCTGCCACAGAGGAGAAAGATTTTCCCCCTTCCCCCCTCCCCCTCCTCTTCCCTGCCAAATTCAAGCAGGATCAGCAAAAAGCCTGGCAGGAGGGACACTAGCGGGCAGGCAATTCTCTGACACCCCATTGAGCATCCTCCACCCTAACCCCTGCATGGTGTGGTTTACGACTTAGACTTTATTATCTGCTGACAAACGAAGACTTTTCTGGAAAGCAAGCTTTTTTTTCCCAGAAGCTGACAGAGCCTGACCGGAGCATAGCAAGCTCTCAGCAGAGCTTTAGCCGTGCCAATTCATTTATTCAGAGGTCTCAAGCTAGCATTACATCCTAGGTGATCATAAATGCTGTCTGTCTGGAGTGGTGAGAGGGGAATTTCTAGCCCAGTCCTGTCTAGACCAGGGTTTGTCATGGAGAGAAAGTCACAAAGGGGACACTGTGAAAGTGCTCTACATGGTGGTGCCATCGTGGGGTCATTCTGGACACATCTAAAGTGTAAACCTGGCATCTGGCCCTGGTTAGGCATGCTGGAAATAACTGGAGAGCTGCCTTTCAGTGGTCTCTGAGAAGCTCATAACCTGAATGCATGTGGGCTGCTGGTATTCAGATACTAAAAAACCACTCGATTTTGTTGTTTTTTTTTTTTTCTTTAGACCCAAAAGTTTCAAGGCTGCATTAAGGTGAAGAGCAAGGACATAGCTATAAGAAAAACATGTTTTTTCTCTTCAATCCCAGATTGATGTTTTACCTGTGTCCACCTCCACATAAGAAAGTGGGAGAAATAGATAAGAAATTAATATCATATACATGTATATTTGCATAGCCATGTATACGATGTGCTACCTGTGTAACATCCATGCCCATTTGAAACTGAGTTAAATGTCAGATGTGCTGTAAGATGTGCTACCAATGCAGAGGGCACAGTGAACAGTTTCCTAAACTCTGATCATAGCAACCACTCACTATGTGGAGAAACTAACATTGAAAGCATGCTGACAGTGCCTGGGAAACTAAACAGTAAAGCCCTTGTAGGATGCTGTTGCACGTTTTTCTGTCAAGTCTTTCTGCCATCATCATCATCAACTTTTGCTTGAAATGTTGTCCCTTCATGCTCTGTATTTTGAACAAATGGCATGAGAGTATCGATTGTGTTTTTTCATTATCATGTTTATAGCTGAAACTGTATTTTAAATACTGAAGGGGTCAGAGAAGGAAAATGTTAGTATGGAATGTGTGAAGACCACCGTCAGGCATCTCTACCCTCCCACTGCACCCTTTCATGCTCTAACTCTAGTCTGGCCTCTTGCAAAGTACTGCAATATCATGTTTCCTCAAAGTCAAAGTTTTGCCAAATGAAACACAAGCCTCTTTAGATCCATTTTCACCAGTATTTGTTTCCAATTATAAAAACATAGCTACTCTCTTGCACATACTCCCTATTGTTGTTTCTCAGTGAAGCTAACATTTTTAAGTCTGAATGTGAGTAGGAAATTATGACTTATTTATGAACAGTTTTCAGTGGGAAAAATACGGCAGCTCTGGTATTTTGAAATGTTATCTGCCCCCTCCCCCATCTTTTTGATGATGATTTTTAGGAACTTAAACCCTAACAATGGGGCATTTTCCTGTCTGTGCATGTGGCGGTTTGCCTGTCAGATGGTTACAGAGCAGGATCTCTCACAAGGACAGGCTGCTGACACAGACCTGCCCATTCTGGAACGAAACTGGACTTGCAGTTTATATTACAGAGCATTACTTTCAGACATTTTAATCTTTCAGTAAATATTTTTCATTTTTACAGAAACTTCTCTGTTTTGACCCAAAACATTCTGGGTTTTGCTAAGCCAAGTATTGTAAGCCTATGCTTGTTTCTCCTTCAAGCAAAAAGTGTGTTCCAAGCCTCGTGCAAAGGGTCCTCATGAACATCACCTTATTTTTACTGAGGTTGGGTAGAACACCCCTGAGCACACCCCTGCTTGGAGAAGCAAGTTCTCCATGCTTCTTATGCACCTAAAAATAATCCAGAATGAAATATATATTGGTGCATTCCTGTAATCTATGTCTTAGGCCGTTATGTATATTATCTTTGTACATCAGACCGCACAAGTTATTTTTAAGTCCGAATTTTCTTCTCTTTATCCCATTCCAAAAGCAATAAACAAAGCCCACAAGAAAAAGGAATAATAACATATAACCTCCCTGCAAACACATGGGTATCACTCCAACAGAATTCCTGTACTGCCTAGCAGCCACCCCAGATCTCACCTCCTCTTGCAGGTCACAGCGCTCTGTTAGACTGGGGGTTGTATGCGAGTGGGAACCACTGGGTATTTATAGTGCCGTTCTGCACTACCTTGCACAAGGCTTTCTTTGGCTGAAAGCTCATCTAAGCCCACTGAGACACTTTACACCCATGCAGCCCAGCTAAGGTCACAGCCATGCTGCATAGGATGTCCATACAATGGATGTGCTGTTCCTGCTGCCAGCCCTCACCTCTCAGAGCTGGTACTGGAAACCCCAGGCAGAGGGTTGTGGGAACTTTCACCTTGAGAAACAAACAAAAAAAATTCTGTCCCTTGCAGTTCTAGGAAAGAAATGGGGATACACCACAGACCCATTGCAGCAGAGGAGCCAAGCACCCCGTAAGAACGCAGCAAGCCACACCACGTTCCCGTCTCATCCAGGAAAGGTGCATTTTTGAAGCTGTATTTAGCAGATGTTGGCTACAGCACTGCGGCAAGATGCACACCAGACAAAAATAGCTGTGATCATATTTCTTTCTGTTGGCCTCGTAGGTCGGGGGATGTGGGAAGATTTCTCTCTCTGCTGGGGTCACAGCAGGGCAATGTTTGTTGTCTTCTGCCTACTGTCATGTGCCCCATAAAGCCCAAAAGAGGCCTTCTCTCTATTGAAAGAAGTACTTGGCATATTTGGAGCACATGCTGACACCAGTTGCTTTTCAAAGGCTCTGTAAATTCCAGCTCACTCTTCTATCCAATTTTCCATTCAGAGACACAGTAAGGGGCATTTGGCAGACCATGAAATAAAACTGCACGTGCTGTAATCCTTTTCAGGGTGAGGCTTGAGCTCTTGCTCCCTCTCCTCCCTCCCTCTCCTTTTCATTCCCAGTCTCTTTCTATACAAGTGTGACCAACTACAGGAGCACCTTGCTTGGATTAGACAAGGTCATGGAAAACGCTTGGAAAATCTAGGGCTTGTTATGAGCTCAGCGAGCAGTGATACTGACCTTACCAGTTTTAATAGCATAGGGGTTTAATTCCACCCTATGAGCTGTCTTTTGTTTTCTCCTCCTCCTTCTGCTTCTAGCCAGGGTTAACTCTTTGCAGGCTTGGGAAAGGCTACTTTGTCAGCCATAACAGAGTAATACACAGTGCCTAAATCACTTGTACCGTACTTGTGGACAGGCAAAACTGGCAGTTCTCTGACGTGTGACTGAGCCCAGAGGGGTTTGCAGTAGATGTGCCAACACCTCCAGTGTATTTCTGGATTAATTTGATATTCCCTTGTTGGCACCGAAGGAGCCTGCTGCCCCACTTTGAGACCATGAGAGTAAAAGGAATATTCCTTGGCTTCAATGTCTGTCAGGTCTTGATCTGCAAGGGGACCTTTAAAGTGCACCAGTGCAAAAGTGGTGCAGAACAAGGCAGTGGAAGTGATCCTTAGGAAAACCAAAAGGATGGGGGGATAGACTTCATGCCAATAGCTCATGAGCTTTAGGGACCAAACTTACTTAGTTATTTTAAATTGGCTTTGTTCCATTGACTTGGTTTTTCACTTATGCGTAGCTTTGTGTGTTTCCAGAGCCTTTAATTTTAGGCCTCTGAGAAAAAAAAAGTAAAAAAAAAAAAAAAGGTCTATATTTTCCCAGTGTCTATTTACCTGAGCAAGATTGCTGTTCCAAGCATCTCAGGGGTCAGTACTGCTGGCTGTCAGTTTGCTCCCTCTTGTCCTCCTCTCCCCTCCCACCAGCCTCCAGCCACTTGCTCCCATTCCACTTGTTTTCAGTTAAAACGCAAGCAAAATGGGTGCTGGAGGCACCAGCCAAGCAGTGGGAGAAGGGAAGGAGAGGAGGGGTGGGAGAGGGGGACAGGCTTCCCTGTGTGGCACTGGTTAGGTGTTGTGTTGGGTCATCCCAATGGAGCCATCTCCTGTGACATTAATGATTTATCACTGGAGAATCATTTGTGTTCATTGAGCCTACCCATCAATGAAGTCACTGTTGTGAAGTCATGCCTTGCCACAGTGATGAAGAAAGTCCTTTTCCCATAGAGCTGACATCAGGAGATGAGAGGTGGCCACAAGCTCACTGATGGGCAGAAAGCATCTGTGGGAGAAGCATCTGCCAAGGAATGCACTGTAACATGACTGTGGTAGCCAGGAGGTGAAGGCGTGGATGGAAAGAAAATGGAGAAATGCCTGTGAGGAAAGGGAAGACTCAGGAGGGAAGGATGGATTACTTACATTAATACCAACCAAGTTGTATTCAAAGGGGCACTTTTATTTTGAGTAAGCAGTTTTCTAGTATATGACTCTGGCATGACTTCCTAGCCTTATTTCTCTAAATTGAATTTAAAAAAATCCATTCTCTATTTGCTTTCAGCAACTTGGAGAGAATTCATATCTAGATGCAAACCTCATGGCTCAGTCCAGTCCTTTCTGTCTCTCTCTCCACTTATTTAGTTTAGAGCTTTCAGATGTGGGTAAGGGATAAAGCAGAGTTGTTTTGTTAACTTAGGCCCATTTCAGCTGCCTTCTGGTAGAATAGTCTTCAAATACATATTTGCACATACTTGTGTGGCAGTACTGCTTTGGTTTAGAAACTTACAGAAACAGGTTATCAAATATGAATACATTAATGAATATAAGCTGTATTTTTCCACATACCTCTAGACCAATCTCTTTGTACTGAGCAGAGATAGAGTTTTTAGTTGCCTTAGGTTTTAACCCAGTGACATCAGAGAAGCAGAAAGGCAATAGTGATGGGCCCCAAGGTGTGCTTACTTAATGTCTTTGGAGCTACTGTAAATCCATGCCTACTGCTGTCTCCTGTAATTCAGAGGAGCTGTGTGGAAAGGGAAAGCAAAAAATGCTGATCTCAGCAAATTTGATACAAATTTGGGCAAAGGATCAAAGATTCTGTTTTTATGGAAGCCAGTTCATCAATCCTTATCTTTCATGGAGCAGATCTTTCTCTCCCCCCCACCCCCACCCCCACCCNTGCTTTATCACTAGCCAGAGACTGATTTCCACCAGCACGTGAAGGTTTTTTTGCCTTGGTCTTTTCTAACAACCAGTAAATATCCAAACACATCGTTGTGCCAGATAAAAGAAGAAAGCAATAATGCTGTATAAAATCAGCCTGGACAGCTAGCTAAGGAGTTGGCTTTCTTTTCTTTCAGAATTAAAGGAATTAAATCCAGTTCTGTGCTGGTATTTACTGTCAAGTAGCCTACTTCAAATTTTAATGATCTCTTGAGACCCTAGCCTGACCCAAAATGTTGTTACAACTTGGCCCACCCCAGTGTAATAAACTACAATCCTGTCACACAGTGCCCCTCATTCAGTAATTAGAAATGTCATAAGAACAGTATTAAATACTGTGCCTAAAAACAGGCTGAACAAATGCCAGTTTACAAGGGATTCATGGTCAAGGTGCTGAGTGAATTGCTGGCTGTAAAGTCAGGCCTCAAACAAAAAGAAATGAAAAGAAGCCTTGCTAAGCTCCCTTAGGGAAAATTGCAGCAGCCTCCCCTCCGCATAATCAACAGCTGCAGAAGCAAAAGTGTTGCTCATCTGTTTTCCTGCCAAGTGGAAAATATATGCTATATGCATCATGGAGATGGAGAAGGGTTATAACAACACTATAGATAGAAAACATTTATAAATGGCTAGTTGGATGCTACTTTTCAGGCAAAGAACCAGAAAAGTAAGAAATTGTTGTAGAAAATGCCAAAATATGCTTTAAAAATGGGAGTAATGAATATACTCTCTTGTGTCTATACATTATGAATGCAGAATTAATTTATATTGCATTTCAGCAATATTATACTCTACTTCACACTTAATTATATTAGATAAATACCTGGAGTGAGGAACACATTGCTGACACTTGCAGCTAAGAAAGTCTTTTGTCATAAAAATAAGGACTACGCTTTTGCAAGGTGGAGACAGCTTTAAGTATTTTCATAGTTAACCCAATCTCTACTGCTATTTCTAAGTTGGCTATTAACATCTTATGGTCCCAGAGACTTTTCTGCTTGAGGACCTTACATACCACCTCACATCAGTGAGATCAGCCATGTGCTGCACCATTTTTACCCTGGGCAGCTAAGCCAGGTTCAGGATACTGAAATGTATCCACATTTCAGTAGGTTTCCTGGCCTGCCAAGGTGGAATGATATCCTAGGTAATGGGTAACCTCCAATGGGTAACCTCCAATAACATCATCAATGGTACAGCACTTGAGTGAGAAATTGAGCGGATGCTTTCACAGGGCCCCTTGCAAGCCATCGTGTCCCCTGACAGCAGAGAGTTAACTGCATTTGCAGTATGTCCTGGCTCTCAAAATAGGCACATATTCCATTTGCCATCTGTTAAAGGTGGGACAGATATCTTTTATCAGTTAGGCAGTTTTCCTTATCTCTTCCAAAAACAATGTCTCCCTCCGGGGAGGTATCTCCTGTTAATGGGCCATTGAATGACTCACTGCATGACTGATAAGATTACATCATTCCATTGTGAGATGCTCCGCCCAGAGGGAGGAGCCAAGCACCCCTACCCGCATAAAATTAGCATTTTATGCTAATATCTGAGACATATCTGAGACATCAGACAGCCTCTTCTCCAAGAGGAACTACCTGTTCTCCACTGGATTTCCAGAGGAAGACCAGGCCCGTCTCTGCCAGCGCTGGACATTTCACCAGAGCGAACCTACACCTCTTCTACAGGATCACCTCTTCAACAAGACTTCATCTGCTCCTCCAGGAAGACTGCAGCTACCATTAACTGGACTGTTATCAACACCCTGACTCCTCAGGGGGGCCAGGTTCCTGACTCTATCAGTGGTTTTTGTTTGTACTAATTGCATTTGTATATATATTTCTCCTAGTAAAGAACTGTTATTCCTATTCCCATATCTTTGCCTGAGAGCCTTTTAATTTCAAAATTGTGGTAATTTGGAGGGAGGGGGTTTACCTTTTCCAGTTCACTGAAGGCTTTTACCTTCCTTAACAGACTCCTGTCTTGTCAAACCAAGACACAGTATCATTAACCCCACTAATCATCTAACAAAAAAAAAACCCCAAACAAACGTGCCCTCATACAGCTCAAAAAGCACTGGTTCTAAATATATTTATTGAATCTTTACAACCAAATGGATCAGGAGCAAGTCCTTTCACGCATCTTTATGCCTTATAAAGATGCACAAGTATCACACACATGCAATAATTATTCCTTTTTAGGTCACCTCTGGGAGCAAGGGAGGTGGGTCCAGGCATGGCATTCCCTTATGTTTGGTGTTGTAGACCTCCAGGAGGACTTGGGGTAGGCTCACAAGTGGGAGGGAAGGAAGCAATTGGAGGAGAAAGGCAGTTTTTAGAGATTTCACTGCGTGTTGTCCCCCAGCTCAGGGAGTAACATGATGCAGAGCAGGGCCATCACACCTTTCCATCATTCTGCCACTCTGCTTGAGGAGGGGGGAAAAAGGAAGTGTCTGCAAGCCTTGAGCCAGGAGGCCTGGTTGTGCATCTTTTGTCAAGGTGTGGTGCACATGGCTGCACCCAAACCCTGTCAGCATGCCTGGCCACACCACTGCTGTGGAAAACTTGGAAACTGCAGAGACTGTTTGTTTCATCATCCTGGAAAATGGAGCCCATAGGAAGAGGCTGCTGTTTTCTAAAGTAACCCTATTAGGAGCAATTACCAAAAATGGAAGATAAAATTAGCGTGTGATAAGGTACATGTAAATCTCAAATGACTATTTGGGGATACAGCAAAAGAGCTGGCTTGATGCATTAAAATATTTTTTTCCATTAGTAACAGCTAGATTATGGTTTGAATAAAAAATAAAATCACCCTGTGCAAGGCTTAAGTGTGCAGTAAATAGACACCTGCTTTCAAACCTGACATGGAAATAATTTTGTTGTGTTCTCGGACTTGCTGTGCATCTCTGTCATTCCAGCATTGGTGGGAAGGGTTTGATCCCACAGACGTGGGCTTAGACACCTGGTTTTCTGGGGCCTCTTGGTGACAATTTTCAGTGAAGAGTCTCACTAAAGAGCTCAGAAACTGGTACAAAAGTGGGCTGGTGGTGGCCTCTGGCAGGATTCCCTGCTGTAGAAATGTTTAGAGCTGAGTTTTGATGTGATTTGATATATAACATGCCACTTGATTTGGAGCTGCTATCTTTTATATTATTCTACAAACACTCTCAGAATTAATATCCATCAGATTAGTAACTGCCCAGGATAGTACCTAATCCACTTTTAATTTGAATGAGAGGATTAAAAATCTCTAAGTAAATTTTACACTACTGCCCTCTGGGTTTGGTCCCTCTCCCAAGGACATAATTTAGAGTGCTATCAGAAGCTAACTGGTGGGACAGCTCTTGTCCATTGGACGACATGGAGTTGGCACACAGAGGTGCCAGGTTTTAGGTGACTAAAAAGAGGGCAGACACTGATGGAGAATGAATGAATGCATTGAAATCACCCCAACTCAATCTGCAGCTGCATCTTTCTGTAGCAGCCACCCTCAGGAGTTTTCTTGCAGCTCTGTGCAGATATCCCACTTGAGAAGTCTGCAAACTCAATAGTCTCTTCATGGGGAAACAAGCTCAGGTATCTTATTTTGGGATCACCAAAAACCCAACATGGCTGGAGGATAATCACACCAAGGGAACATGTTTCCTGCCTTTCTCAATACTGCTTCTCTCTCCATTAGCTCCTTGAAAACAGTGGTGTATGACTCCAAGTGTAACCATGTGCCATCCTTTTCAGGGAGAAGTTGTTTGCACAAATACTATAGAAGAGAAGTACTGGGTTATTCCTTGTGCTTTAATGCTCCAGATTTGGAAATAGATGCTTCACCATCAAGTAGGTCAGAGGTGTTCCCAGGTCATGGATCCAAAGGATAAGGTGGATAGGAAAAGGAAACAGAGGCTTTCACAACACATGGTTTTAATGGATGTTTAGATTGGCTGTAAATGTGCAAGTGCCTGTTTGTTTAGAGTTACCAGGATATGAATCAAAGAAATAAAAATAGCAATGCATTAAGGCTTAGAGAACCTCTTGGGAAGGAGCAAATTAATATTTCTAAATGTAAATATTTTGACCCAACCTATTAATCATATTCTCATGCTACAGTGGGAGAGAATTGAGTTGGATGTGGTAACTTGTCTTCTATTTTCTGCAGGAACAGCACATTGTGCTTCATACACCAGCACCTTGTCTGACTGATTAAGCAGTGCTATTTTCTTCAAACTTTCCAGGATTATGCCACTGGGTTATTGGGGTTTTGTGTAACAAAAAAATTAAATCAAAGCTTATTTTCTCCAGCTTTTCTGTTTTTGATGTGTGGCACAGACAGCAAATTCCAAGTCTTGGCATTTCTTTTAATGTCTTTACTACTGTGAGAAATTGCTGGAGACCTTAAGAATACATCTTAATTAAATCAGTGAGTTTCCTCATCCCTTTTTCTCTATTTCTTATCATTCCCATGGTCTTACGTAGCTCAGATTTTTGAACATGGGTGATGATGTTTAAAATCTTTAATAGATGACTAACAGATGTCAGGACATTACAGGCATAAGCAGCATGTAACATATTATTAAGACACATTGTCATTCAAAGATGTCAACATAGTCTTCTGTCAAGTTTTGAGATACTGTATCATTTTATAGCAGTTGATATCTTTTATTACAACATCCTCCTAAGACATTTGCAAATATAAAACTAATGCTAAATATGAAATGTATTTGCAATGATTTATCAAGTTGTTAGAACCAATGATAATTGGAACAATTATCTCTGCTAACAGATGTACATCCAGAAAGATAGCAACGACTTTGTTCGGCTATGTCTAGTTTTTCTCAAGAGTGCTGCTAAGCCAGAGGAATCAGCTAGGCTTTGTGCAGGGATAGCCCCTAGCCATGGTATTCAAGCACTACAGTTGTGGGGAGAGTGCTTTTCCCAGTTCTGTGCCTGCCTCTGGTCCCCCAGGTAGAATTAAGGTCCAGTCTGAGGGTTGTTTTCTCCCGCTTCACCCTTCTTTTGTGAGTAATGATTTGTGATGTCTACAGCTCACTTTGGGTAGCACAAGCCTTGAAGCATATTCTTGTGTGTACTTTGCACTGTTAATTAAAGAAGTTCTATAAAAGGAATGCATCAGTGCCTGCAGTGGGCTCCTTATTTCTGTGGAGCAGTCCAGGCTGTGGGTGATGTCTCTGTGACCCATGTTGGTTTGGCAGTGCGTGATGGCAAAAGCTGGAAGTGTTTAAACCAAATAATTATTATCAAATGCATTACAGCTTAGACTTAAAATCTGGGTTTGTAAAATAGGCGTTACTATGGTGTGGTGGACCCAATTGCTGGAACTTCCTTTTTCCATTGGTCTGAAAAAAGCAGAAGCCCACGATACGGAGCCTTTCTACTTCCTCCATTTCTGCCCTACAGAACAGCTATTGTGAGGAATGTAAAGAGTTTTCTTCCAAGGAAGTAGTCTAACGAGGTTTATAATACTTGTAGATTTACATTTTTTATATGTCCCCAGAGGTGTTGTAAAGAATACATTTTACAAATGCTAGAACAAATAATGGAATTGTGAACAAAAAAAAAAAAAATTGCGTGTCAGAGCTGCATACTTTGCCAACCTTTGTCTTGAGGAGAAATTCAAGGAGAAATGAAGAAAAGATTCCTTTTCCTGGGCTCACTTCCAGCCATTTGGCATTTTAACTATATATTAAACCAACCCTCTTTCTGAAAGTTTTGATTCTTACAGAATTTATAGGCAAAGAATGGAAGTAAGAAGGAGAATAACAGCAACTATATCTGGCAATAAAGTGTTACCAAATTTTTGCTCATTTAATGTCTTTAAGGTTTCTCTGATTTATTTATTTGTTAAGTCTTTCTTGGGTGCCTGTCAATGTACAGAAAGAAGACAAATTTCTGCATTTATTGAATATCTTGATGGAGTATAAAAGATATTTTATTTTCATTGTCTATCTCTGACTGGCTGTTAGCTGACTGAGTAAGAGTAGACAACTCTGCCTCTTTCTGCCTGTGTTTTACTCTTTATAAGAGATGCGCAAAAGTTTTTTTTTGTGCAACCTTAGTTTATCAGATAAGAGATTAGTGAATTGTACAATAAAAGTACTGGGACTGAAAACTAAGTAAGAGATTCTCATGGATAAAGGATGAGACAGCTGGAAGTCAGGGCCACATCATATGAGAAGACAAGAAAAAAACAAGAAAGTTTCAAAATTGGGCTCCTACAGATCATTATCGACCAGTACAGGTAGTAAAATGTGTCACTCAGCTCCAGTCACTATATCAAATCACATTAATTTTACCACAGCTCTGAAATCTCCTTCCCAGATTGCCTCTCTCTTATACTGTCCCCTGAAGACTTCCCCTGACTTTGAGGTGACATGCTGATTTCCCATTGGAGTCATAATTCAAATGAAATCGCGTCACAGTGACACTAGCACAATTAAATCATAAATAAAGGCCATGACATGTATTTCTGAAAGCTATTATGAAATATATATATACAAGGACATATAATCTGCATTAGATTGTTACTTAAAAGGGTTTTTTTAAAGCTCAATTTAAGTCAACGTAGATTGCACATATTTTCTACCCTTCCTTTCTAATCTCAGGGTTTAGCAAACATGAGCCTGTGTTACATCCTCTATTATATAGATAGGAAGACTGAGATATTAAAGGTGACTTTCTCCTGGTCAGAAAGCTGGGGCCGTGGGAATTTTTCAACTCTCAAGCTCCTTAACTCCTCTGTCCTTTCCGATGATAATCTTTCCATACTTCCATATTTGGCTATAGACTAGAAGTGATCCGGGCAATCCTTTATTAAATCTAGGATCCTACCACTTCTATTCCCACTAGGGCTGTTCTTCAGCTTTTACAAGCATCCTCACTGTCCATTGCCTTCCCAAAAGTAACTGGGCTAATTGAAGGTTTCACTGTATCTGAAGCAGATTCTATTAAAATTAGACATGAAATTGAGTTGTAGGAATGCAGTTACTGGCATTAATGGGCATTAATTCTGAGGGGCTAGAGGCAGCCAAACCACACCCTGTTCTCAGCTCAGTAAAGAGCAGCATATGACAGAAAAAGAAGGGAAAAAACACTCTCACAGTTCTTCCCTGGGGAATTAGGAGTCTGCAAGAGACATCAGCTGGTCCCAGATCCTCAGGAAATGGCTTGAGCATCACTTGTTGGCATGTAAATAGTGCAGAATAATCCTGCGCCACATGCCGTCTTTCCCTACCACGTCTCAAACAGGAGCTGAGATGCATTAGTGCCATTTGAGGATGGATGCCTCTGAAGGAAAAGCCAGCATTTCACCACAATGCAGGCTAGAGGCACACAGCAAATGTGACATCTTGTGATGACGTGTGTGACGATGATGTGGGAGTGGAGCACTACCTGATCTTGACATGTGAAAGTTTGGCCCCCAGACTTACTGTTTTGAAGCTTGCCCTTGTTTCCTAACCCATGTGACTACGTTTTCAAGAGTATTTCATTTCCTAGGCAAACATTATTGCCTTTTTTCTCTATTTCTGAGTAGTGAACAGTAAGAAATCAACCAGATTGAAGTTACCACACAAATAAGGGAAAAAAGCTACCCACATGGTGATGACCTGGAGATTCAGTTCCTAACTGGCAAAGGCCCGGAGAAATTAAGACTGTGTCCATGGGGTCTTAACAAGGGGGCAAGTGGGGATGTGGAGAACAGCATCTGAGACAGCGTGGGCTCACATTAGCCTGGCGCATGTTGTGTGTCAGCAACATCAACGGGCGGCACAGGAATTCAACACATTTTGGCTCCACTCCTGCAAGGGTTTAGGCCCATACTTAAGACGCACATAGGAAGAGTAATAAAGCTTGGAGTATGCAAACAACATTATGGAAGGGAGGACTTTTTCATCCAGAAACAGCCTCTGCTGCACAATTTTTTGTGCCTCAGAATATCAAGGAGCAGCAGAGTTAAATGGAATCACATTAATAGGCATGGATAATCTCATCATCCCGGGCGGGCTGACAGCAAAGCAGCTCCAAACACACGCATCTGAGTGAAATGTTCCTGCAATTAATTGGATTTGATTAAATTTCTTGTTTAATGGCTGGAGGAAAAGAAACAGACCAAAGACAATGAGCAACTTTCTTGCTAACTTGGAGCTTTGAGTAATGGCTGTAGAACACCAGGTTCCCCCACTGCATTACATGGGGAAAGTGTTGCTCTGGACACAGGGGCACAAGAACCCAGTTGCTCACAACCTTTCTCTTTGTCCTGATCTTCTCCTTTTCTGAAAGAGAAGATGAAAATTTTGACTCCCAAGTAGCTGTTCTGACACTGCTATGTTTCCATTTAAAAAATTGAAACCATTTAATTTTTGTTCCCAGGAAGGGGGAAAACCGACTTCAAGGCCTTGAAAGCTAAGGGGAAACAGAGCCGTCAGTCTCCAGCCAGCTTTAGATTGTGATCTGTGAACTTAGATGGGGGCACAGAGCTACTGATCCCATTCTTGTCCTTGCTTATATAGGGTTAGGCTCTACTCAGAAACATTGAATCTTGATTAAAATCTCTTACAGCAAGGTCCTCAAAAATCCATAAGTAAAACAAGTAGTTGCTTTTACCATCTTGCTAAAATTGTGCCTGACACATGGAGGCTTACATGGATACAAATTGGGTCTGGTTGCAACTTAATTTTTCGTTGTGTGATCAAACTATGTTACCTGTTGAAAATTGGATTTGTTTTATACAAATGACTTGGGTCCTTTTTAGAGCCTCTTTGAATAAAGAACTAAAAAGGCCAAAGAAATTTTCCATGGAAACCCCACAGCATTTTACAAGTATCCCAGCTGTGACATATAAAACAACTTTTTCAAAACCCAGTGAAAGCCTTAGTGAGCTCTGTTTTGCATAATTTTCCATCATGGGTAACACCAGTGACATAACAATAGTGGGAATGGACTACATCTGCTAGATCACCTGGTTTAGATAAGATTTGCACATCATAGTGTTTAACGTAAGCTTTCTGTCACAGGGGTCCTGCTGTCTGTCCAAGAAGTAGCAGTTGCCTCTACATGGCTACAGGAGGCCAGGTCCCATGTGCAGCTTCTGGTGGCTCAGGCATCACGAGGTCACTGCCAGTACACTTACTTCCTGAAATATTGGAAAATTTGAACATACAAACTTAGTTTGTGTTGGACTGATTTACAATACATGAACAAACTGATTTACAATACCTGAACAAATTAGAATTAAGACCAGATCAGTGGGCAGAGGCCAGCTGTATGAGGCTCAACGAGACTCAGTGCCAGGTCCTGCCCTAACATCACAACACCATGTAACAACACAGGATTAGGGAAGAGGAGCTGGAAAGCTGTCCAGTGGAAAAGGACCCTGGGGTGCTGGTCAACAGTGGCTTAACATGAGCCAGTGTGTGTCCAGGTGGCCCAGAAGGCCAATGGCATCCTGGCTTGTATCAGCAATAGTGTGGCCAGCAGGACCAGGGCAGTGACTGTCCCCTGTACTCAGCACTGGTGAGGCCACATCTCGAGTGCTGTGTTCAGTTCTGGGCTCCCCACCACAACAAAGACATTGAGGGGCTGGGGTGTGTCCAGAGAAGAGGAGTGGAGCTGGGGAAGGCTCTGGAGCACAGGTCTGATGAGGAGCAGCTGAGGATCTGGGGGTGTTGAGCCTGGAGAAACGGAGGGCCAGAGGGGACCTTATCACTCTCTACAGCTGCCTGAATGGAGGGTGTAGTGAGGTAAGAGTTGGTCTCTCCTCCCAAGCATCAGGATGAGGAAACAGGAGAGGAGAGAGGAGACAGGATGAGGAAACAGCCTCATGTTGTGCCAGGGGACATTGAGATTAGATATGAAAATTTTCTTCAGACAAAGGGTGGTCAAGCACTGGAACAAGCTGCCCAAGGAAGTGGTTGAGTCAGCATCCCTGGAGGTATTTAAGACATTTAGGGACATGGCAGTGCTAGATTAACAGTTAATTAACAGGAGTCAACAATGTGAAAGGTTTTTTCCAACCGAAATGGTTCTCTGAGTTGGAGGGAGAAGCAGCATCACAGCTCAGTCATACGTGCACCTACAAACACATAGATTCAAGTACATATACACACATCTGCATATACATGCATGAACACACCCCACCACAGTTCCTTAACATCAATACGACTTTTTCTCTGATTTGTGTCACATATACATGGATCATTTCTAAAACCATTGTAGGATAACAGAACTTGCAGATGACAAAAAAAAAAACAAACATCTCTTCTTTCCCTCTTGGGTTCTTATGTATGGCAGCAAGACCCAAACACCTACAAAGCTGGCCACCCTGTAACTTACAGTGGTGGTTGTTAAAACGCTGGTCTAAGTCAGCCCCCACAACTGTACATGAGTGAAACTCACAGGGTGTTGATCCACCTGCTTTACCATTTGCCACAATAACTAATACTCCACTTTGGAAAGTTTCCAGGACAAAAGGCAGTTTGCTCCTGCATTGGCTTAGCGGGGCACTGACAAGCACTCCAGGGATACCCTGGTTACTTCAGCTTCAATCCCCACCATCTCAGCAAGCAGCCCCCAGCTGAGGTCTCCAGAAGGACAAGCTCATTCTATAATCCTAGGTTCCTGCTAGGTTATAATGCTAGGTTCCTGCTAGGTTATAATCCTAGGTTATAATCCTAGGTTCCCCCTAGGTTATAATGCTAGGTTCCTGCCTTATTATTTGTCTTTTTTGTCTGGCTGCTTTAATAACTGGCTCATAACTTTAAGGGTTCATCTTGTTACAACCACCCAGGATGCCAGGCAACATTCAGCCCCACCCACTGCCTCTAGGCCAAAATCCAGCAACATCTGTTGCTTTCCAGGTGCTGGAACACTGGTGGGACTGCTCGTCCAGCATGTCCAGCCCCTAAATTTGCAGTGAAAGAAATTCCTTCTCTGTTCCTCTTAGCAGTAGGTGGGGGCATTTCACCAGTATGGAGATAGATATTATTCTACCACTGAAATGCACCTAGACTGGAAAGAGCTATGCTGGCAAGGATGTGCCTTTTTTCTCTATAACATTATGGGTAATGCCAGCCTATACAGGCAATATACTCTAAAAGCATAGTTTAGTGTTCATCTGTTTGTTTTTCTTAATTGCTGTGTAGCAGCTCCCTGTCCATTACAGAAGATACCATTATCCTTTCTTCACAGCCAGGGATTTACAATGCACAGATTTAGAGAGGAATCCAGGCCAGGCTGAAATCCACAGATGAATTCCCAGGCCTGACCTTGGCAGGGCTGGGATTTCACCTAAAATGACTTGTGTTATGTATCATGCAGAAAGGCTGCAGCATATTATGGGACTGGGGTCTGGTTTGGGGAAAAGAACCGGTTTAGAACATTGCTCTTTTTTGAAAAAAATGTACACAATGCAGAAAAAAAAAATTGTTTGGTCTCAATTTAGGTGGTGATTCGTCAACATATTTCTTCAAGAATGACTAATAATAAAGTAGCTGTTTTGTTACATTTTGCTATGAGATTGTTTTGTTTTGTTTTGTTTTGTTTTGTTTTGTTTTGTTTTGTTTTGTTTTGTTTTGTTTTGTTTTGTTTTGTTTGAATATGTTTTTCTGAAATCTATGACATTGTTGCAAGAAACACCTGAACTTACTCTTGCGTTCCTGAGTGAATGTAAGGACAATTGAGTTGAAAAGGTCAGGACAAATATGTGTTACCTCAGCTTTTCAACATGTAATACTCAACTTCAGTTGAGTATCCAAAGTGAAATAATTCAGACTTTCTGCGTCATGAGAAATTATCAGCATTTCTGTGCTCCTAATAAAGTTCCCAATCATACTTTTTCCCCTTCTTCTCCCAAGAAGACATAATTTCTGTTTTTCAGACAGCTCTGGCAGTGTGCGGCCCTATGTGGTGTTTGAAAACTTCACCCTTGCTTTGGCATGGGAAGGATGCCCTCCCTGTTCTACGTGGTTACTGGCTCTGGATTCATCTCTCAGAATCTGTCTGGCTAGTGCTCACCCTTTGCAATGACACACCCACCAAACTGAGTGACAGGGATGTGGGCTAGACTCCTTTGGGTAGCTGACACAGCCAGGCTTGTCTGGAAGTAAGGAAAGAAATGCAGCAGGCAGGCCATGTTTCTTGATGAAGAGGTCTGACCATTATTCCTTCAGGGATAAACCCAGGCTAACAACTTATTTCATATCAGTTAGTGCCAATCTGGCATCTGAGGGGCTGTGAGAGCTCTGCTGCTGTGAGCCTGCATCGGATTCAGGCAGCTGACCTCGAGGTGAAAATCTCTCTATCCCATTATACACCTCCTGAGACATGCAGGCCCCATCTACTTTGTTTTCTCAGCCATATATATTTTTCCCTGTCATTTATTTTCATCTCTTGTTTTAATCTCCTTAGCATGTCATGTGTGCCCATCAGAGAGATGCTTTCTGTGCAGTCTAGCAAGCACATTAATGGGGTTCCTTCCTCTCCATGCCTGGGTATCAGCAGTACTTTTTGGCCACTTGTCAGATATTTCCATAAAGATTATCTTTCAGGGTTTCCCATAATCATATTAACAGGGCAGACATTAAATCAAAGTGGGGAAAAGGTGCTCAGAGGGAGTGGGGGAAGAGAGACTAGCTCTAGGAAACAGTTCAGTTCTTTCATTGCAAGGAAAAGGCGACTGGGACAGAAGATGATTGCTGGATTTGTTTCCAAGGTTAAGAAATAAATAAACCAAGCTAAGGATGAGTGACTTTAGCCCTGTTAAAGCTGGGATGAAAATATTCTGCAGAAATTACCCAGAACTTTTATTTTGCAGGTAAATGGGGGCGGGGGGGAACCGTCAGGATTATGCTACAAGAATGCAGAGCAGCTGGAAAGAATAAACTTTGTCAGTATAAAAGGCTTTACTCATTAGGAAAAAAATTACCTTCATTTTTGTAGGGCAGAACTTTGTTCGGGCTTTCTGGACTACTGTGGTGCCTAAGTGAGGCTTCTTTCCACATCTGGCTTTGCACAACCTGTCCCTGCAGAACACAAAGTGCTCCTGAGGCTGTCAGTGGCAGGAGCCCATGAGGCTGGTTGCAAGGTTCAGCTAAAAAACCCTTTTGTTTGGTTTTTTTTTTTGTGCCTGAAGGGATCAGCTTTATTCAAGGTGAGGAATGTCAGCTGTGATTCCTGTTGTATCAATCTGTCCACAACTCTTTAGCTTATATGTAAACTTTGGATTTTAAACAAACAGCAGCACACCCTGATTTCATATCATATAATGTATCTGAATATATACGTGTTTTTGTTATGAACTGAAATTCATGACATGTTAAGGGCAGCTCTGGTTTTTGACACTTACAAATGCTTTCTATTTTTGGTAAGGCTCCAGATGTTTTCTTCTCATGAAGTAAGACTTGCATCTGGAACCACTGATTCTCCAGCTATCTTCCTACTTATATTCCTTATGCTAGGAATTAGCTTTGCAGGATCTTGCTGTTGTCTCTTGATGCTTTTTAGAGGCAGTTCTACACTTTGATGCTTTATTCCAAGTACTTTGCCCAGGTAGATGAATGCCAGTATATTCAACATTGCTGGCTGTTCTACTTTCTTAGTTGAGGAGAGGTGAAAAAAGATAACCTGAGAAAAACAAAGTGGATGATTTAATATGATTTTTGCTTGTCCTGTGTATTTTGTGTTGCTGGAAGCTGCTGATGGTACAAAATTTATTGAAGTCTTAGTTAAATATTAATGTGTGGGGGTGTCTGTAATTTCCATGTGACACTTGATACAATTCCTAAGTATTGTCTGAGGTCTTTTTGGCAACTTTTCCGCTCCACCAACTCTTGCATAAACATCTAACTGGAGAATTTACTTGCAGCATATTTTATCCAGGTGCCTTCAGTGGTGTAGGAAATTAGACAGCTCTGGTACTCTGATGACTCTGTACACCTGGGGATGCAAAGGGCTTTGACTTTTGGCCTGACTCTGCCCCATGGGTGGCTCTGAGTGCCAGTCCTTTGCCATTTCTGTCAGGTTTGAAGCAGCACTTCATATACCCCTGGCATTCCGCTGCTCATGGGTTGTACCTAATGATGTCGTCTTAAGGTGACTTCCAAACTGCTCTTCTGACATCTTTCTTCCCTATAAACTTTGGGAAGAGTGCTAACTGAGGAGGGGGTTGGTGGGACTATTGTGGGGTGACTTTGAGAGAGGCAGGCACAAGCAAGATGGGGAGAGTGCTGCTAGCAGAGGCCTGGTAGGAGCTGAACTTTGTGCCCTGGGGCACCAGAAACGGGAAGGCAGAGAAAAACATCTGAAAAGACAGGAAAAATATAAAATGCTAAAGGAAATTGGTGCTGAAAAGGAGGGGGAGGGCTGCAGTTGGGAGTCCTACCAAATGACTGCAGTGCAAGTTGCACAGCTGGTGTTGCTCTGAGACCAGCAAGGACCCAGATGCACTATGGTGTCCATCCCATGCAGCCTGGAGCTGGTAGGCACACAACATGGAAACTCTGCCACAGCTGCCAGAACTCAAGTATTGCACAGTTTGGCATTAATTTTTGTTGTATGGGTAGATTATTCTGCTTAGAAAAAATGTTTTTCTTAACTAAACAAGTGGTTTTGGGGTGTTGTCTGACCTGGCTCTTGATACCAAAGATATCCCAGGATGAATACACCTTTTTGTATATCATGAATCAGGATAGTAAAAAGGCAAGGAAGTACTGAACAGTCCTAATCCTGGTTGCTCTTCTGCATCATTTCCAAGTGGGAGGGCCAGGTTTGCCCCTGGCCTGAGCCTGTGAAGTCTAAATGAAAAAATCTATTATATAAATCTGAAAAATATTTTTCAGACTTTCTTAGGAATGAGGTGATTTTTGTTTGCTGGGTTTTTTGGGTTTTTTTGTCCCCCTCCTTTTTTTTTTAATGTGGCCAGCATTGGAAATGTTATATGCCTGAGTACAAAATCACACGAATCAAAGGTAGGATAATGAAAGCCACCCTTTCGCCAAGCAAATGAGATAAAAGAGTCCAAGGAGGAGGTTGTTAATACAGTCACAGCAGTTTTGACTTGGATATCCCCTCAATCATCTGCATGTAGCAAGTCTGAGTTTCATAACCCTGTCTGTGAAGACTAAACATTCTATTTTGTGGACAACCACAAAAGCCTTTTAACACAGGTTTAATTATGAAGCCCAGAAAAATGGTTTAGCTCTAGAAAGAAAGTAATAAACAGCACTTCAGTTGAAAGAGGTTGTTTCATAGGTGAGAAGAAGCATACACAAAAACTTTTTTATTATGTAAGGAAGAACATTAGAATAATGGATGCTGTTGTTTTTGTGTTGTGCATTGTGATTCATACTGGAGAAAGTACCTAGATAAGTTTAGGTCACTTGCAATAAAGAAAGCACTTATGCACATGATATAACTTTACACAGGTATTAAAAGCATCTCTGGTCCCTAGAGGATTTACTAAATTGAATTCAGTATTTATCAGTAAATTGTATGAAAAGCTACTTTCCTATACACACAGCTTGAGTTCTCAAAACCAAATGTGAAATAGAAATATTTCCATGATTCTTGCGTTTAATTGCATGATAGAGAAAGAAAAGAACAGTTGTAAAGAGAATAAAAATAGTTCCCTGTAGCATAATTTTAGCTTTTGAGCCCAGATAAAGGACTCATGGGTAACAAATAGAACAGGACAGCACTTACTACAACAAGAAACAGAAAACCAATATGAGAGGGTAAAAGGTGGGGGTTTTAAACCTTTGTCTTGGGAAGCTTTAGCTGATTATCTGGTTTGCTATCTGAAAAGTGTCTTAAATCAGGCTTCTGTCCAACCTTCAATGCACCTTTGTGCAGCTTGAAGGAATACTTGGAGCGTAGCAGTATCATTTACAATAATAAAGGACCACTAAGCCCGTCACTTCAGAATCTCAGATCCCCCTCCCTCCCTCTTGAGCAGTTCTCCACCTTGAGTAACAACCCTCTAAGTGTTATTTGTAATGAAAGTCAAGGCATTCCTACATACACCTGGATTTCAATCTTTGCAGCTTCTACTTCAGTTTTCAAAACATTAATGTATAATGATGCCCTCTGACAGATTCAGGGCATGACTCTTCCATATCTCTTGAATCAAGCAGAATAGTACCTATTATGGTGCTATTCTCAAGAATAGGAATGTCAATATCACCACCAACCAGCCTGGAGGAAAGCAGAGACCTGGGAATATAGGAAGATATCTAAGCAAAAGCAAGTATATGGATTAAATGTTATTTACAAAGCAAAGAGCTTAGACAGCGCATGCTATAAAAGCCACCATTTGGGGCAGGAGGTCCAAGCTTTCTTGGTTCCCCCTAAATTTTTCTTCAGTTTTGGAAATGCATCTGCATACACATATCAACCTTTTAAATCTCCTTGAAAAGGGGAAATTTTGGGTTCCATGATAAGTCACTATATGCCTTTTTGGTTAAAAAAAACCAAAACAAAACAAACCCCCACCAAACCTTAAGGTAAATAAAAAAGCAGGTTACCCTATGTGTTTGTGTGGCACTGAGCACAGAGGGTTCACAATTCAGAATGAGACAAAAGTAACACAAAGTACAGCTAGAAGAGAGTCAGTGATCAAACTTACACCTGCTTTGCCTGTATGTTTATGTATTTGCTGCAAAACATACAGCCCAATTCTTCTCTTGTGCCTATATAGGCATGAGAAGTCTCCATAGTAAACAGAACAATACCAGAGGAAGCAAGGAAACAAACTGGTCTATTTGTAATTGTTCTGTTACCAATATACTCCTTCAACGGCTTGCCAAGATTAGACATAATTGTGTATTTATACCCTCTGGGAGAGTGGTTCTGAATAATTTTGTCTCTTTTCAGAAGATGCTTTTATAAAATCTGTATTTGTAACTGGATTCTACACGTCCTATTACATGGATACTTTAATATTAATTACTTTGACCTCTGTTTGACTACTGTGTAAAGGGAAAGGGGGGGGTTCCAGGAACACAATCCTTTTAATTTTTCAGGAGAAAATATTTTCGGTTTAATTTTATTTTTTTCCAGTTACTGTAACATTGTCTTGTTCCCAGGGTCCTTTTATAAGAGAAAATTATCTTCCTGTGTGAGCTTTTATCCCTTAACATCTTCCCTCAGACTTTCTACCAACAGACAGAGTAGAAACTCTGGCATGCTGAAAAAGAACAAAAAATTCAGGTTCCTGCAAGTATCCTGCCAGTCTGTGGTCAGGTGCAGAACAGCACAGCTGCCTGTCTTTTCCTTGGGGCAGGCAGAGGAAGGATGTTGCCCGGTGCTTCTTTCTGCAGAGGGAGGATTTAACTGCTACCAGTGTTTAATGTGGAGCAGCACCCACGTTAAGTGTGACTGCAGATTTGGCAGAGGAGGACAGTTCACACTGTGCCGGGAGACCCACTCTCTGCTTCTCCTGGAGCAGGTCAGAGGGGCAGCCACCTTGCTGAGACCCCAGGCCTTCCTGGCACTGCTATTCCCTTTTCCACCTTCTTCTGCCTTGCCTAATTACAGTGTGAGCTCTTCAGGGCAGTCTCTGCTGCCATGTGCCCAGTGCAGTGGGGCTCTGATGTGGGTTAGGGCCCTGGGGCACTGAATGCAGTAGAAGTCATTAGTAGGTCAAGAGAGAAATTTTGAAGTATGTGGTAAGGATGGAGAATGAGCAAAACCCTGAAAATTCCCAAATGTTTACTAATCTGAGCTCAGAGCACAGTGTTCTTTGAAATCTTTGAAAGATCTTGGCTTAGTAATTTGATGTTGCTTCTTTTTCCTGACTGCTTCTTTTTCCTGACTGAAGATCATTGTGTTTGGCCAGTCACTCTGCTTCCCTCTTCTCCTCCCTTCTCTCGTTATTCACTGACAAAATCCTCTGGATGGTACAGGGGTTTGGCTTGGAGGGGAGAGTGTCATCTCCAGTGAAGGAACTGTGATGTCCACTTCTCCACTGCCACCCTCTGGAGTCCACCAGCCCAGAGGATTACACTTTATTTTACAGTAAAACAAACATTGACAGTGTCAGCAATTCCCATATTGAATTCAACCATTAAAAAAAACCCCACAAAACAAAACAAAACCAAACCAAACAACAAAACCAAAGCAAAAAACCCCCAAAACACAGCAAACAAAAACCCCTGTAGCTAAAACCTTTACAATGATGGCATCAGGGCAGAGGCTTCTCCCTCACCTCACTGGAAGAGGGGACAGGGAAGGTGCTGCATTGCAATGAGTGTGTTACGTGCTGCATAAGCAGGCACTCATCTGCTGGTACCCATGGGGGAACTAATGTTCCCTTATTTCCCCATCCCTCCACCACCAGCTAATCTGTGCCTGTCCATCTAATTTCCTGGCAACTGTTCTAATGTACAGGCTAATAATGTTTGCAGCAATCCTGGGAGACGTCAGTGTGCAGGCTAACTATGAGGTTTTGGGTCCAAAGGAGGATTAATTAGGGGAACTGTGGCATCTGGATAGGGGGAGCTTTTGAGAAGCCCTTCATCCAGGTGGTGTGAGCTGTCCAGATAAGCACCCAAATATTTCTGTGAAGAGCTGGGATGCCACCCCTAATTGAAGTTCAACCGCTACTGAGTCCCCTTGATGATTTCTCCTCCTTTCTTCCTCAGAGTATCTTTTTTGTTGTTGTTTCCAACTATAACTTAATGAAAACACATTTGAAAGTAAAATTACAGATTTCTCAGGGACTCTGACCCTTAGGGGCAGCCATGGAGATACTGCAGAAGGAGCTGAGTACACAAGCTCCTGTTAATTAGAGCAGAGTGAATGATTCATAGGAAATAATTTATTCAATTAATTTAGCCTCTCTTTCTTTTGCAAATTATCTGTGAAAAGTTTGCAGTTTTATTGCATTCAGCTGCTAGACAGCAAATGATTTCTCTGCATGTAGTTGACCCCTATGTGGCTTGAAATGTAAGGTCTGGCTTTTAGTTTTTCAGTGGACAGGGGTACTGGATTAGTGTTCTTCCTTGATTAAACAACTGACTTTTAGTATGTGCCTTGAAAAACTGATGTTCATTTTTACAAATGTAGAGGTGACTTTCCACGAATGTTATTAACCATGGCATAGAAACATCTCTGCCAGTGAACCCATTTAATAGAACAATGATCTGGAAAGTCTGTCCAGCACTTACCCTCCAGTGTCCGACATGGTGTGTCTTTGTGAGCCTTCCCCTCTGGCATGCTCAGGGAATTTTTACTCTTTCTCCTTCACCAGTCCTGTGCAGAGTCCTTTGCTTAAGCTTCTCTCCACGTGGAGGCAACCTCTCCAGAATATCAATTGTCTGATCAAAGCAGCCATGAAGCACAGTTGTTAAAGTCAAAGTCATAAAATTCATTGCCAATAATCTAATGCCTATTTGCTGAAGTCCTTGTCAGCAAGGTGGGCATTTATTCACTGAAAAGCATTCATGTTGCTTACTATTTTCCACAATAAAGATTACAGAATACTTCACAAGCAGGAGAAAATCCTAAATAGTACCTGTAATGACCCTCCACCACCAAGCAAACAGCCCTGCTCCATAACCTTGCAGCGTTTCCCTTTGCCTGACTTCCACACATAGGATAAACTAAATTGACACAGACCTCGGGTGTGGAACAACTGAATTTGCAAATCTGTCTGTCCTGGTTAGGGCAGGGTCGCTGTCTCCAGCAGACTTCTGCTGCCCTGGGAAGAGGGACATGCAGAGAGCCCAACCCATGGCAGCAGGCTTTTCTCGAGGTGCATCCAAGCATGGGGTTGTAACCCTGAGCTCAAGGTAACATCAGTTGCAGTAACAGCTTTTCACACTCCATCAAAAAGCATTTTTAAAGAAGGACCGTACTGCATGAAAATTAATGCATGGGAGCATTCTTGTAACAGGTGCATAATATTTCAGTAATAGGCTTGTGGGATGTTTATTCACAAGCCAAATTCATTTATCAGGTATTGGATTCAAAGGATTTCCCAACAGGATATCTGCAGAGATTAGTGAGCTAGGCAAATGTGCTTTGAACAAATACATCCTTTCATCAGGCAGTCATTTGGATAATTCCAGCATCAACACGCTCGCTAATGGAATGGGTCTGCTGGTAATTGCATTAACTATTTTTCCTGTGGTCATACGTATTTGTGCCTTTAGATCCTACAAGGGCAGAGTTTGGCCTGCAACCTGTTAGTCAAGAGGTACCTGCCCATCTCTGCCTGTACACTTGCAGTTTTGGCCAGCCCAGTCGTGCCCAAAGTAAGCTTTCTTGCCTGGAAAGACCTGTTGTAGCAAAAAAAACCAAACAGCTTTGCCAGCACAGGTTGACAATACTTTTTTTTGAAAAATAATTGAAGAAAAATTGCCTCCAAGATATAAGAACATTGTATTTCAAAGTATTTTATAATAAATAAAATTTATTCATTTCATGAATAAATGAAATTTATTCATTTTAATTTCATTTATTCATATTTCATTTTCTTGAGTTTTAGTACATCTTTGATTTTGTTTTTGAAGTTGAAAGTAAAATTAAACTTGGTTTTAGCAGGAGAAATTTCTCATCTGATTTTACCCTTGAAACTTTAAATAGATTGTCATTTTGATGGAGTACAAGAATCAATACTGAAATAAGAGGAATTGCCATGGATTGAAAACTTCAGAAGTTCATCTTTAAGATGACAAGTCATTCAACAGATATATTGGAACCCATGTTTTATTATCACATTAATGAAGAAATAGCAAAAGTTTTGTTAGTCTTGTTCCAGCAACTAAGTGGCCCATTTCTTATCTGCTGTATCCTATAATATTTCTGGTCTTAAACTGCAGTAACTAATTATGGAAAAACTAATCAGCTTGGCTTATTAAATGCACAATTACCTTTCAATAATTTTTTTTCTCTTTTTAGAAGCCTGGTCTAATATAATGAGTCTATTTGAGACACCTGAAGTAAGGAACCATAATTCTTCCACTGATTTTTGAAAATGTGGGTCACCATATATAATGTACCAAGCTTAAATCCTGTAATGACTTAAATGGGGTTATTCTGTGCCTTGAGCTGTAGAAGTAGAAACAAAACTGAGGATTTAAGGGTTAGCATATGACTTTCCAACTCAATGTGTGCTTTTTTGTCATACTTTTGAGCCTTTTAAATTGTGGAGGGCTGAAAGAACATTCAATACATTTATTTTTGAGTATACCAGTGTTTCCCTGCCTTATGAAACCAAAGCTTATCAAGTCTTCAGTGTGAAGAGAACCAGGGCCATGGAGACAGAGTAAAAGCAAGAAGGATTCTGAGAAACAGAAAAAGGGAACAAGGAGGCTGAAAGTGTTTGGAGATTTGGGAAGGTGGTCTAACATGTTTTTGGTTTTCTTTCTTTTTTAATGTTTTTTTGTTATTTAATTGTTCTTTTGGGGGGGATTCTTTTCGTTGTTGTTGTTATTTGCAAAGCATAATATTTTGCTGTGAAAGCAATGGTACTTTCCCAACAAGTCCCTTCCCTTGTTTGCATTCTTTGGAGGTCACTAGCTGCTCACGCACACTACTGAGCAGACTCTTTCTTGTGCTCATTTTAGCAACACAAGAGCAGATGTCTCAGGCTGTGAGCCTCAAGTTGAGTTCTGCAGGCCCCAGGAACGGTGAGATGTGATACACATCTGTGTTTTGGGCCTGGCCTGCTCCAAGGATGTGTGTCAGCTGTGTGCTCCACATCTGACTTCAAGTCCACATTCCCCCAAAAGCTCTGCTCGGAGCTCAGGGTTGCTCCCGACCGCAGGCATGGCACGTGCCCACCTCGGTGCATTAGAAATGGCATGGGAGAGGGGGTGACAGCTTTTCACACACAGTTTTGCCATGGTGACTGCCTACAGGACCACCTACTAAGGAGGTAGGACGTCACCTCCTCATCTTCCCCTGCCATGATGCCACTGAAGGCATCAGCCAGACAGCCCACATAGGGCCATGATGTCTGGGCTCATCCCATCATGATTTGCCCCGGTGTCCCCGGGCCGGGCTGTCCTGGGGGACCAGGACATTGTGCCCTACATCCCAACCATGGGCAACTGGTAGGAGGCAGTAGGGGAGGATGCTGGCAGTTGTCACGCTCTCCATCATGAGCAGGCTCCTCTGGATGTCTCTGGCACAGAAGCAAGTGCACGCAGGAGCCCTTCAGCAGTGAGGAAAGGAAAGCCAGCGTGCACTGCTGCTTTCTGTCATGGAGAGGTTAAAAGCAACTTGCCAACTGACAAGCAGCAGCTGCAAGGAAATTTCCCCATCACTACCATCACCCCTTTATTTTTTTTCCTTTTTTTTTTTTTTTTAATGACAGCAACATTTTAATCAGCTTTGGCTGAGCATGAAAGTCTGAGTGGGAGGTGGGAGGAATATCTGGGGAGGGGAGGAGGAGCAGAAGAATGGCTGGCTGCTGGCATATGTCTGAGCTGAGGGATGCTCTCTGCCTAGGAGGACAGTTAACCTACACAAAATGTTCTGGCTTCTTGCCTGTATCAGCCACATCATGCTGCTCCAGCCTTTTGTCCCAGATCCCTGAGATGGTGACTGTCACTCTGACAGAGGGAGAAAGAAAGAGAAAAGATAGAAAAGGTAAGGGGGGAAAAAAAGCAAAAGAAACCCACAAACCCACTAAACCTAACACCACAAGCCAGTAATAAGCTTGCTGTCAAGGCCAGGCAGAGCAGCTGTATTTTTCAGAAATGAGCAGCAGTGGAAAAGTAGCAAGCCAGCTGTGTGCTTCTGCAGAATAAATCGAGGTTGGATGGAAAGCCTTGGAGAGTAAGGTCAGCAAAGCTCCACAGAAATGGCTATGAACATACAGAATTTAGTAGGGAGCCTGAACTCATAGAGTCTAGCGGCAAGTGAACCACATCTCAGGCTGGGAACTTTTTTTCCCTGTTAAATCCAGGTGGAAGAAACATACTGATGTCTAGAAGAGAAAAAATAATTGTCAGAAATGCTCCAATAACACCTTTGTTTATACCCACAGACTTTCTTATACAAGGGATACTATGATAGCCTATTGACCAGAACTGCCCCTGCTCTTGGGTCAAATTCCCAAGTCAGGCATGATTTCCTTAAGCCAGTACTTCTGTTACCTCCTCCCTTACAAGCTTAACATCTACTACAGAAGGCTGTTATCTACCAGAGATTAGAAGCTGCCTTTCCAACTTGTTCCGGAAAGCCAATTGGCTACTCTCCATCCCAATACTTTGCATGTGGGATTTGACAGACCCATGTCATTACCCAGTCCACAAAAAATCTTTATTATTAGCAACATAAATGCCATTCCCAGGTTACACCGCAGCTCTCACAGGCTGTTCCAGCAACAGTGAATTACCTGGATATTGTCAGTGCAGAGCAAAAATGCTCTCCATTGTCCTCAGATGTCTCCTCAGCCTTGTGGCTTGAGTTTGGAGCTGGCAGAGCCCTTACCAAAGCCCAGAGAAAGGTCTACCTGTGCCCACTGAATGCTGGGGTGGGAGCAAGGGGGCAGAGCAGCTTTTCGAAGCATGGGGAAGAGCTGATCCAAAAGTGAGTGTTCAGAACTGAAGAGACTGCTGGAAAGTGCATCTTAATAGCTAAAAGCTGTGTGTGACTTCACTTTGAGAGCTGGCTGCTGATCTCATAGCTTGCACTCAAGTTGTGCTTTCAAGCTGTTCTCCAAAACCACTTAGCCACTTCAAAAATATTTTCAATGGAGCCCAAGATTCTCCAGTAGCTTGAGTTCTAAGGGAAAATACCAAATGCAACAAGATTCATGTCAGAATAACACATTATTCCAGGATATTTGAAGATGAAGGAAGGTACCACAGGTCATTCAAATGAAAGGATGTGAGGTGGGGAGGCTTGAGCATAATTTCATTTATTTTACTTAGGCTCATCACAGAAAAGAGGAAAAGCATCTAGTCACATCATTAATGTGACTTTTAAAATCTGCATAAGCCACAAATCAAGAAATTTGTTGGAAACAAGTAGACAAACAGTTGGTTTAAAGTACACATTAGGTGCATATGGACCCACAGCTGCTCTTATTCCAACTGCCACCCAAAGTACAGGTCTCTCCATGATCCAGCCTGTCACACAAGGACTGTGCCAGATGCTTTGCAAAAACCCTCTCAGCACCTCCCCCTCCCGTGCTGTCAGCTTCTGAAGGGCAGAAAGAGAGAGAGAATGGCCAGGGGGTTACAGCAAACACCTTCCAGCTGGTAGGAAACTTTCATCTGCCCCAAATGGATGGGAAGGCTGCTTAAATAAGCTGTGTATTTATCTCTCATCTCCTCAGAGAATTATAGAAGTGACATTGCTGTACCTCAGTGGAAAGACAGCTGAAGTTGAAAAAGTAAGCAGAAAAGCCTAGTGGATGGATTAATAGAAGGTTCAGACTGTACTGCTTTCTTCCTATAGATCCACTGATACCTTGCTGCAGGGAAGCAATGCAGATATACCTGCATAGTTGTTTTGGTGCCAGCTTAATGCCATGCATTATATGGGATGTAAAAGTTGGAGGGAAAAAAAATAATTTCTGTGCTTTTTGCCACTTGCTTAGGATTTGTGTGTAAAAAATCATGAAAGGTGTTGTTTTCAGGGCCCTATTTTCTTCCCACCTCTCTATTTTTGGCAATCTTATCTCTGTCAACTTTGTTATTCAGCTACCTCTGGTGGAAAACTTCTTGCAGACATCAACATCAAAGGTCCTTCAGGACTTAACTGGATGTTTTAGCTCTTGAGCAAAGGCTCCTTTCTCTCGTATCTGTTAATAAAAAATACAAGCCCCTGGCGCTTTAATAACTGTACAGATATTAGGATAAGTGAAAGATGTTAACAGAAGCAGGGGGGATGCTTGTTGGTGCATTTTTCACTGTGAGAATGTTACAGGCATCTCACCCAGCAGTCCTCTGTGTCCACCTACACTGAAAAAGACTTCAACAGCCTGGGATTCTTTGGGTTGTAGTGCACAGATGTGCCCTGACTGTGGCCTCTGAAACCTCTGAAACCAAAGGCAGAGGGCAGAATTCTGTAGGAAGATGTTAGCAGTTGGGAGTGGTATTTACTGCACCCACTCAAACGCTATCCAACTCAATCCATGAGTCAGGCATCAAGACCAAAACAGTGACCATCTGGTCCCTGGAGAGAAGCTGCTCATCCTGATGTGGACACAAGTCCTTCTTGTGTTAAATACCCACCTTAGAGTGGTATGTCCCACTCCCCACATGTTGCCCCCACACTGGGCATTTTGCCAGCCTAACCAGCTGACTCTGACTTAAAACTTCACTTTAGGGTGGATAAAGTTTTAGACAGTAGGATAAATGACATCTCTGGTTTCTGAACAGCTAAAGCAACACTCAGTTGTTAAACAATGTGTGCTTTGTCACATTGACCTTCTAGCAAGTCCTGTGGTAAAAACAGACTCCAGAAATTAGTTTTTTGCCATCTCCCTGACAGAAAAACAGAGTCTATAATGTCATTTAATGGATAACATTGGACATCCAGAAAGAGGTACTGATGCAAAATGAACTTTGGTTGAATCATGATAATTGCATTCAGCACTTACTGAATTAATGTTAGACATTGAAATAATCTGCATTTTGAGCAGGATGAATTTAAGTGTGGCATAAGTGTGAATATCTCATAAGGTGGTGCACCTCATTCAGTTGATGAGGGATATAAAATCAGAATTGCCCTCAGAAGTATATGTAGTCATCCACAGTGCAGCTTTTAGACAAACATCACTTGAGAATGTGTTTCACTGAGACACTAGATGTGTCTGAAGGAGGATACATGGTACTTGTACAGCAGAGCAGAGCATAACACTGCCCTCTTTTGTGTGAGACAACACATGGTCACCTGGCATCCTCCACATAATTCCTGGGAAATGCTGCTTTTATGCAGCAAGTAATATCAGTCTTACATAGAGATCCTTTCTGCACTGGGGAAGAGGGAATGATTGATGTATTTTTCAGCCTAAATAAAGGAAGAATTATAAGTTAAATTTTATCTGTGCAAATTATCTGAGAATGAGGTTACACAGGTAGTTTCACTGGCATTGGGAGGGCAAGATTATAATTTTCCTGTAGCCCTAAAGAATTAAAGTGCTTTGATCAAGAAGGACTCCAAAAAACATGAACGTATGTCTGCTGACCCCATTGTGCTTGTGCTCAAGTTCATGTCAAGCAGAGCTCTCTGTCAGAGGGTGGATTTGGACCACGTTCAGGGGCTTCAGAGGAGGCAGGAGCTTCTATTATGAAACAGGGGTTTCTACTCTTTGTTAGAGAAGTGTCAGCTATGATGTTTCGTGTGTGATTTCGTGGTCATATTAAAGGGCTGTTTCTTGGCAGTCATTACAAAATGAGCTGAAGTCTGAGTCTGCTTCTGAGCCCTGAACACCACCAGTGACCAGATCAGTAACATCCTGTCAGCTCTCACTGGTTGTAAGGGGAGAGGAGGGATATTTTCATCATCCAGTCTTCAGCAAGAATGAACAAAATAATTATCAAGATCTTTGGCTCATCCCTTCCAGGTCCACCTTGTGGATGCACCAGCAATGTTCTTGAGAGGGTCACATATTTCCTTTGGATTCTCAATATGCAGCCATAGGCAGGAGAAATGTTTGCAAGGCAAATGCTTTCTGATGGGCCTGCCCCTGAACTCACCAGTCACAAGCCATTTGTATGGAAATGACACTAAAATTGCTATCCTAGAGCTGCATCCAACCTCAGCTTCTGCCAGCAGAAGATACAGGGTACCAGATGGCAGAAATCCTACCCGAGCACCAAGTGGTTTAAACTGCTCTTTTTGCTAGGAATTTAAATAGTCCATATGCTGAAAGTATAATGCTTGGCTGCACCCTGGCTGCCTAGTGGAGGCCTCTGCTGCCTGAGCTAAAGGAGATGAGCAATTAGCTGGTAGCAGCTTGGAGATTGTATCTTCTGTGCATCCCAACATCAGGCTGTGCTACAGTCACACACACATCAAAATGTCTGATCATGCATCTGGAGGAAGATGGTGATGTCTGATTGTCAAACTGGGGCTGTTGTGTCGAAGACTTGAGAGAAAAGCAAAGACTGAGAGTGGTCCGGGTGTCTGGTCTCCTCTTTTTCTCAGCTTCTGGGATCACTTGATGAACCTCAAGCTGGGGCGTAGTTTGTCATGGATTTCAGAGGAGCACAAACAGTGCTCTGTGGGGATTTGCACCCTCAAATTTCCAGGGCCTGGTGAGACACCAAAGTTGCTTTGCAGCATAATGCACAGTGCCTGGAGCAGAAGGTCCTCAGCTCTGGTCACAGGTTGTGCCTGCCATTGTGCAGCTCTGCTCTTTGATCATTTGGGTGATTTCATTTAGTTGCTGGAAAGGGCTTGCTTCTCCCTAGGCAGATCCCCTACTTTATAAGCCATCTTTCAAAAACCTGCCATCAGTCTGGCTGGCTGAGGCTGTACCCATTCCAGGGTACAGGCAATAATGTCCTTTTTTTGTGTGTTGAAAAGGTGACTAAGCACAGTGTTTCAAATGCAGAAGTGCCCTACCTCATTCAGAAATGTTGTCCCTTCTCCTGGTTTATAGTCTCTTCTCTGATTCATCCAGTTTCCCCTTGCCTATTATGCTGGAGTTGAACTCCAGATGGATGGCTCGGAGGGCTTTGCTAAAGTAATCCCTGGAGAAAATTCCTTTCCTGGCCAAACCACTCTGAATTACTCCTCTGCTTAAAATGTACTCTCACTGCCTCTAGATTTATTATGTAACATTTTTCTAATCTAAATTGTTTTCTATTTACTGGCACAGTTGCCTGAAAGATCTGCTTCATCCCGAATCCAGTTACATTGGTCATTATTCGCCTTTTCTCTCTCCAGTTCTGTCACTATCAACAGACACTGGTATCTCACATCTGACGTCCTTATCTAAATCACTTACGTACATTCATTTAAAGGATAGGGAGGTCAAATGTCTCAAAATCTTGCAAGGTCACTGAAAATAAAGCTGTCATTTGTTTTTTTTTGCTTGTCCTTCTCATGTGGAAAATTGTATTTTCGTATTCATATGGAGACTTTTATTAGCAAATGTAAGAGTGCCTTGAAATGGATATTTTAATTATGCATGTAATTTTTTATGATTGTGACTATTAGTGTTTAGCATGCTTGTTATCCTCGATTTTTTTTTATTCCTAGAGGGTCTCCAGATGAACAAAGCAGCACATATTTTAGTAAATTATTCTCTTTGTATCTGTAAGTTGCTGAGCCTTCTAAAAACATTTTTGCTAACATATATATAATATATAAATATAAATAAAATAATACTGTGTTCTTTCTAATAAGAATAGGCATCAAGAATTTCCCAATGGAAATGACTCTCTAGCTGTTCTCCTTTTAGCCCTCTGCCAGAGCTAGATAACTTCCAAAGGGCTGCAAATCTTGAACTTGAGGAGGCTCAACCCGTCTTATTATGTAGGAACTTGTCTGCAGTGTTTCACTGGGCTCCAGGGCAGGTTTTTTCATTTCAACAAAAATTATGTCTCTTCCCAAATGCAACAAATTGTAAGCAATCCTTAATAGCAGACGTGAATCCATTTTCACAGGTATCAGGTCTTACATCTCAGCAAATAGACTCAATTTTCACAGAATATGTAGATAAAGGGGTTGAGGTTTGGAAATCTCCAAAGAAAGAATCACATGATGGGGTGATGAAAAACTTTCTCACATACACCATGCACTGAGCTGGTGTCTCCACAGCTTGCTTTACTGTACATCTCCTGACACTAATTATGTCTCTGAAGTGAGAAAGCACTGTCATTGTTACTGAATACATGGATTTGTTTGATGATGGACAGATGGGAAATATGTAAGAAAGCTAGGAAAAAATAATCTAGATTTTACAAGTTCTGCACTATGAAAAGCAGGTTAGAGGGTTCAAAAGTGCTGTGGATTAGAGAATAAGTCCCCTGAATAGAAGAGTGGAATGTGTTTCATCAGGGATTTATTGCATTTACTCTTTTTCTGTTTACAGTGGTGAAATAAAAATGTCAACAATTGACTAAGAAATTAAATTGATCCAATATCTATTAACATATTATACTCCTCAGGTGGCACTAGTCACAAGATAACCCTTGATTAATGTCTGTGCTAAACATCAACAATAAGTTTCTGTATTTGTCATCAAATGGGCTTTAATACTGAAGCTATGCATGCACAGAAAAGTAAAAGGAGAAAGTAATGCTTGCAGACAGCAAGAAGACTAGAGATGCCATACTAAATACAAAAACAGCCCTTCAGAAAGCCACTCTGGTTACCAGTAAAACAGAACTATTAGAGACAAAAAAAAAGCATTAAAATGAGAAAACAAAAAAAGATAATTTTTTGCATGTTAAATGCTAAATGTAAAACTAAATTAAGCAGGAATAACAGATTTTCAGGTGACCTTTTACAAAAACGTAGAAGGTACCAGTGATAAAAATGGCAGCAGAATCAGCAATAACAAAAGCAGCCACCTTTGAAAGAGAAAATGAGTCAATAAAACCAGCAGATGAACAAGAAGGAAAAGAAGGATTCAAGAGAAACAAGGTCACTACAGCAAGAGGAAATTAATTATTGGTCTCACTACTTACTACCTGTGAGACAGTCTCACACCAGAACTCTATTTGGTGTTGGGTAGCCTAAGAAACTATCTAAAACAGGAGTTTCAATGGAAGAGATTGCTGGACAAATTGCAGGAACAAGGCAGAGGTCACTGAAGAGTTACAAAAGAAGTCAGATATGAAATTGTTCAACAACTAATTGTCATGTGTAACCTACCATTTTTTCTGCAGAATAATGTACAGTGACAAATGTGTCACCAGCCTTTAGTAATGGCTGCAGGCTTCACTGGGAACTACAGATCAATAAAACGACAGTCAAACTTGTAGAAACAATCATAAACAGAATTCTTAGACACAAAAATACATACATATTGTCCAGAAAGAACTGTGCAGATTTTGTACTCTTGAAGACTTAGAGGAGCTGGCAGCTACCCAAAAAAATGTGATCCAGCTGATAAGTATTGAACTTATGTTTGACAATGCTTTTGAAAGGTCTCTCACCACAAGACTTTAAGGAAAGGAGGTTCTCGTGGAGCTCACAGGACCAGGGACATGGCAGGGAGGGGAGTTATCCGGCAGCAAAGTTCTTGCTCTGTGTATTTGTGTCATTTTTCAGCAAAGCTGTTGAATCTTGAAGTGACAAACTCTGCAGAAAAGATAAAATTACTCAGAATAATAAAACTTCTGGGGGAGACTATCAAAGAAGTCTACAGATTAGGGAATGATGTGTAGCAAGCAAATGGGAAACAGTAATTCATTATTTTGGTGAGTTCCCGACCCATTAGGTACCCAATGAAAACTATGAAGTAGCAAGACTGAAATAAACTAAAATGGGTTTTGTCACAATATATATAAACTCTTAAACTGCAGTACTCATTACCACTGAACATTGCAGGTGCCAAGTAAAAGCAGGTTCAAAACCAGATCAGGCAACTCGGAGCTATCAGTGAATACATTTCAGGTCAGATCTAGTATGGCAGTTTCAATACCCTGTGGAAAAAAAGTCATGTTGCTGATGGTACAAAATGGTACTTGCATTAAAGAATTCTTGCATTTAAAATGTGTCCTTAGATGGTGAAGTGAGCTGTCAGTGTTTGGTTCTTGGCACAGTTGGTCAGAAAAATTGCAGAAAGTCTGTATTGCCATCAGAAATCAAAACAGTTTGCAAAAGAGGATTGCTTTCAGTAGATTCCTGGAAGAAAATCACTGAAGAAAGTGCTAACAGTGTAAGGTTGAAACATCCCAACCTATTTTTTACTTTGAAAGAATTCTCTGCCTTGATTTTTCTTTTTATTACTTTGTATTAGCTTTTTTTGCTATAACATAATATTAACTTTAAAAAGTCAAAGCAGAATGTTTCAGTTTCCATTACAACAAAACCTGTCAATCAACTTGAAATGCTTTGAAGATTTTGGGGTTTTTTTAAATTCCCTTTGCAGAGAATTTCAGACTCTGGAGGTTTCATTGCAATTCAGAATAAAGTCAGCTTTTGAAACCTGAAAGATCTGTGAGAATCAGAACTCTTGTTCTTTAAAACTTGGCCAAAATCTCTCAATTTTCTTTCGCTTTCAGTTTGCTTATCTGAAAGGTGGTAAGAATGTAGCAGATCCATTTTTGCAAAGCCCTTTCAGACTGAGCATCCAAGAATTCCACATTTCTGTGTCTGATACTAAAATTGTATGATTCCCAAGCACCATCCCAATTTTACCACCTTCAGCTGAGTCTCTCTCTCCCTCAGTCTTAGGTTCACAAATTTCAATGGTACTTTTTTTCCCTTCTCCTTTTTTTCCTGTCCCTGTCTAATGTTTTTGATTTGTCTTTTCATTTGTGCAAACTGGGAACTATTCCCTTCTGGGATGGGGGGAGGAGTTACTTTCCAGAAAGCTGTTGCATTTGCCCTTGTCCAAGATCTTTTCACGATTAGTGGCTTATTGAATGGAACATGCAAACCCCTGACAGCCCAAGCAGAGCTGAATAAACTTTAGCTGGATAGTATGAGGACGTTCACAGTGCTGTCACTTGTGCTATAAACACAAAAATAAAAGGAAGAGCTCATCGTCTAAACTATGCCCATTACATCCTCAGACTGGGGACTCAAGCATGCTTTGTGCTGTACATTGGCCATATGCACCAGAGGGAATGTCTTACTTGTTCTGTTCCCAGGACAGATGCATCAGGATTGCTACGAGATAGCGTGAGGCAGGAAGAGTTTTCTGGATCCTGGAATGCCAATAAGCACTTCAAACATCTTTCTTGGCTTCTGGAGTCCCTGCATCCAGCACCCTGGGGCGTGATTTCTTTTTATAAAAAGAAAGCCTGTGCTATTTTTCATACCAATCACATGCTGTTCTAAATGGCTTAAAAGTTTCAAGGACTCCAAATGCTGAAAAACAGCTGTATGCTGATGTGAGCAGCATGTGTAAGGATGATTTAAATCTAGTTTTTTATCCTATTTAACTCCCAGTGGCTTTTATGTTTTCCATAAATGGATGAGAAAAGTTCTTGGCTGGAAAGAGTCATAAAAACATGTAGTGAATTCTTTGTAGTCCCAACATGAGCAATTCATCATGTTTTTGTTTGTTTGTTTGTTTGTTTGTTTGTTTTCTGGGATTTTGTTTGCTTTCTGTGACTTTGACATTTCTTGGATCTCTGATGAGTCTGTTGTTCCACACTACATGGTAATCCACATGATAAACTGTTCTTTATGTTTTGGTTACAAGGTGGTGACCTACATCCAGAACAGAGCATCCACTGCCTGGGATGGCCACAAGGACAAGGACCACTTCTGTCCTGCTGAAATGTGAGTCTTCCTAAAAATCTCTCCTATTGGGAATTATGTCTCTGTTAAGGGCAGAAGGATTCTAGCTCATGAACTGGCAGAATTCATTGAGTGGGCTTTAAACTAGGTCTGAAGGGGGAAGGGGATGCATCTGGGCTTTCTGTAAGCAGACCCAAGGGTGGAAAGCCTGAGATAGGGGTGAAATCAGCAGCACAGCTGAGGTGCATGTATACCAAGGCACACAGCATGGGTAACAAACAAGAAGAGCTGGAGGCCATGGTGCAGCAGCAGAGATATGATGTAGTCACCATCATGGAAACGTGGTGGGACAATTCACATAGCTGGAGCACTGCACTGGATGGCTACAAGCTCTTCAGAAGAGACAGGAAAGAGAAGAGGTGGAGGGGCAGCCCTTTATATCAGGGAGGCTTTGGATGCCATGGGAATTGAAACTAATGATGATGAAGTTGAATGTCTATGGGTAAGGATTAAGGGGAAGGCCAACAAAGCTGACATCCTACTGGGAGTCTGTAATCATCCACCCAACCAGGAGGAAGAGGTGGACAATTTATTCTATAAGCAGCTGGGGAATGTTTCAGGATCACCAGCCCTTGTTCTTGTAGGTGACTTCAACCTGCCAGACATCTGCTGGGAACTCAATCCAGCAGAAAAGAGGCAGTCCAGGAAGTGTGTGGAGGACAACTTTTAGTCACAGCTGGTGAGTGAGCCCACCAGGGGAGGGACTATGTCAGATTTGTTGTTTGCTAATAACAATGGGCTGGTGGGAGGCCGCTTGGGGCACTGAGTGATCATGAAATTACAGAGTTCTTGATATTTGGTGAAATCAGGAGGAACATTAATAAGACTCATAAATTAGACTTCCAGAGGGCAGACCTTGACCTATTTAGGAGACTTATTCAGCGACTTCCTTAGGAAACAGCCCTTAAAAACAAAGGAATCCAGGAAAGGTGGGCATGCTTCAAAACAGAGATCTTGAAGGCACAGAACACACTGTCCCTGTGTGCTGAAAGATGAGTTGACGAGGAAAATGTCCAGTCTGGATGGGCAACAACATTTCAAAGGAACTTAGGAATAAAAAGTGGATGTATCATCTTTGGAAGGAGGGTCAGGTCTCTCAGAAAGTGTTTAAGAGGGTTGCTAGAGCATGTAGGAAAAAAAATTAGGGAGTCCAAAGCTCAGTTCGAACTTAATTTAGCCACTTTTGTAAAGGATAATAAAACATGCTTTTACAAATATATTAATGGTAAAAGGAAGGGTAAGACCAACCTTTGTTATTTACTGAATGAGAGAGGGATCTCAGTAACTGCAGATGAGGAGAAGGCAGAAGTGCTTAACGCCTTCTTTGTCTCAGTTTTTATTGGGAAGACAGCTTGTCCTCAGGACAACTGTCCTCCTGGGTTGGTTGATGGTGTCAGGGAGCAGAATACCCCACCTATTATCCAGGAGGAGGCAGTCAGAGAACTGCTGAGCTGCTTGGATGTTCATAAATCCATGGGACCAGATGGGATCCATCCCAGGGTGATGAGGGAGCTGACAGATGAGCTTGCAAAGCCGCTCTCCATCATTTACCAACAGTCCTGGCTCACTGGTGAGGTTCCAGATGACTGGAAGCCGGCCAATGTGATGCCCATTCACAAGGGTGGGAAGGAGGATCCTGGTAATTATAGGCCAGTCAGCCTGACCTCAGTACCTGGTAAAGGTAATGGAACAGTTTGTACTGAGTGTCATCACGCAGCACTTACAGGACAGCCAGGGTATCAGACCCAGCCAGCGTGGGTTTAGGAGGGGTAGGTCGTGCTTGACCAACCTGATCTCCTTTTATGACCAGGTGACCGCCTGGTGGATGCAGGAAAGGCTGTGGATGTTGTGTACCTGGACTTATGCAAGGGCTTTGACACTGTCTCCCACAGCATCCTCCTGGAAAAGCTGGCAGCCCATGGCTTGGACAGGAGCACTCTTTGCTGGGTTAGGAACTGGCTGGATGGCTGGGCCCAGAGAGTGGTGGTGAATAGTACTGCATCCAGCTGGTGGCCAGCCACCAGTAGTGTCCCTCAGGAGTCTGTGCTGGGGCCAGTTTAAAAAAAAATTGGATGTGGCACTCAGTGCCATGGTTTAGTTGAGGTGTTAGGGTTTGGGTTGGATTCAATGATCTTGAAGGTCTCTTCCAACCTAGTGGTTCTCTGATTCTGTAATACTCTCAGCAGCCCAGAGATCACAAGAGGCAGTAGGACTTCTTAACAAGAACAAGATCTTGGCAGATTACAAGTGGAAGTTTGGGGGTTTGACTGTCCCCTGTTGTTGATTTGAGAAAGCGCTTTGTGGCATCCAACCCAGCCCAGCAGAACTGCTGACAGAGGATTCCAGGCCTTCCTGAACAGATCCTAGTGTGTGTATTCTCATCACATCTCCAGGGTCAGATTTAGTGATAATTTGACTCAAACTAATATCTACATAAGGGGATTTTGCAAATTTATAATTTCCAAAGGGCACATCTGCTAATATTCTATTATAATTTCTGAACTCCATTTCTTTCATTAAGGAGCTAATTTTGTTCCCAAGAGGATCATTAGCTTTTACCCATTTTGATTAATTTAATTCATATTACCAATAGCTACCTAAGGCTTTATGAACTGGATGGGAACTTTTAGCTTTTGCTTTAACGCAGTGTCTCACCATGAGAAATCTTGTCACCCCTAATTGCATTTAGAGGAATTTAAATTAATTTCCTTTGACATTTTTTTTTCAGATCTATACTAAGTGCATGTTACGCTCTTCACAATGCTCTTATTCTGCCTTCATAAAAATTTTAAGCATGGAGGGCTCTTTGTCCAGGATTATCCCAAAATCAGTCTCGGGAGACTTGTTCCCAAGAGGTATGGGATTTCCTCAACTCCTAGTGAGTTACAGAGCAGATTTTCTTTTCCTCATATCTGTTTCAGTGGAGTTTAGCCTTGGGCTCTTCTCCTCCGCAGATCTCCCTGGGGTTCTTACATCCAACTTTACAGCTGTCTTGGAAGATTTGTGCCCAGGAGAGAGAAAGTGGCCAAGGGAATTACCTTTCACCCATCATGGACATGGGGATGAGATAATAACAGCAAAGAGAGGAACAAAGGGTGCTTGGTGTACGGCACTTAGGACAATACCAGATGTAGGCTTTTACAGGTGTAGGAACACGTGCTGTTAGTAAATGGGCCAAACAGGGCTTCTCAGACATCTCTGGTGGCTACCACTCTCTCTGCAGCTCCTGTCAAGCAAAAGCCAGCATGCTTCCTCTTTCCCCACTGTCACATTCAATCTCCAGGTGATGCCTTGAGAGGCTGAACCTGGAACAGAGACTAGACAGAGCTAAAGGAATAAAGTAGGTATTTATTGAAATGCCTTAAAGGATACACCTTGGGCAGTACAAGAGCCTGGCCAGGGCTACACCCAAGATGGACCCAAAATGGTCACAAAATGGATGACCAGTCACGAAGTCTCCCACTTTTAAAAGTTTTGGTCCATTTGCATATTGGAGTTAATTGTCCAATTATAGCTTCAGCTTATGAAGTCCCATCCTCCTTGTTTGCTCTTCCTCATTTCCCCGTTGTTTATACTTTTGGACCTGAAGTTCATAATGGTTGTCCTTGGTCTCAAACTGGAAAAGGATTGTTTTGTCTTCCTACCTTGTGAAGAGAACCTACTACCACTTAATATGAAGCTCAGAGCTACCCCTAGGCAGCACGGAATCTGAAATATATGAAAACTAAAACTTAAGACATCATCAAAATTTAAGGCCATGACTAGGGTCATATATTTCACCATTATCAGCAAGTTCTTCTCAAATCATGATGGTGACTTGATAGCAGAATGTAAGTGCGTGTCCCTGTGATCTGTGATTTCTTTCCATTTCTACCTGGATTTGCAAAGGCTACTGTGTTGTTCAATTTTCCTTTCTATTGATTGTCAATGGGAATTCACCCTAGCTGGATGAAAAAAATCACCCTCCTTGGGCCTAAAATGCTACTTTGCATGTCCCTAATAGCTTGTTATTTTTGGATGCTTAGCTTCAGCCATGGGGATTGTAGCTGTTTCTTCAATTCCGTGATATTACCATTAAAACTGGTGAGTTGTCATCACAGGTAAAACCATGTGATACATAAAACAGGCCTTCAAAGCCCATTACAGTGGCAGCTATAAATGGAAGAAATGCAGTAAATGTTCTGCATGGGCAAAGTACAAGCAGAATCTGCATTCTTCAAATGGCACATCCTTGGAGACCACACAGTTGCTATTTAGAGACCTTGAGCATCCACTAAATCCAGCAGGAGCTGTGGGCACTATAAATAGTCCATGCTGGGACTGACGTAGCAGAGCTGGAGCTGAGGAACAGTGTTGCAAAACCTCTGGGATAAAGGCAGGGATGTGAAAAAATAGGTCTGGATGCAGAGTCTGGCCCATACCTTTGAAGCTAAGGTAGCTATACCCACTACTTACGTGAATTCCCTTGCTGTGTGTGTATTTTGCAGTGCACAAGCAGGACGTGGCCTGCAAAACCTCACCGTGTTGAGTGCTGATTTTGAGCTGGAGACAATCCTGAGCAGAAGCACAGGCAGGACCTCCTGAAATGGCCAGCTGCCCTGTGCATGCAGCACAAAGGCAATAAATTCCTTATCTCACCAGCCTATAAATCTTTGTTGACCATCTCTGTGCATGTCTCTATAAGGACATTTGATCTAATAGCCTTTTTAAAAATTTCCCTTCATTTTCCAGCATAACCCCCCAGTGAATCATTAATGTAACAAGATAAAGATCTCTAGCTAAGGAATTATTCTTATTATAAAGTTCCCAAGTTCTAGTAGCAAACCTCTCCAGGGTATATATTAAGCCAAAAAGGTCCCACACAATCATTTAAATCTACAAAATTCAATTCATTTCTGACTCCCTCCAGGCACTTGTTTTATAGTGATCTAATAAAGGAGAGTTGTGGCTGTTAAATGATAAAGTCTCCAAAGGGGATGTGGGAACTCTGCACACTAGTCCCCAAGATTTGCTGGGAAGCTTTATTCCTCCATCTCACCTACATCCCTTTTGACAAGGAAACCTTTCAAAGTCTTGCAAAATGAATAGATGATTCTGTTTTTAAAGGAAAGCAAAGTCAAAAGAATTTCCTTACATAAATTTACTGCCCAAGGATATAGGCTACAAAAAGATTAAGCACTTAATTGTTCCAGAAATTATATGTATGTCTTCACCGAATTACTGAAACTAAAGATGGAACAGATGCACATCTGTTCTATTTCCTTGCTGGTACCTCCCTGAGATGCTTTTTCTGCTACTTCCTCCAGCCTAGTTCTAAATTACCTGTGAAATTATCATTGGTGCAATTCTGTTGTGTGATAATGCACAGAGATTCCCTGCAAGACAGTGTGTGATGATTTGGGGATTTTTTTTCACATAGTCTTGAGAACAGAGAGGTAGGGATAATACAATACTAGCTCTCCTGATTGTATCAAAAGCATAACTGCAGGTATATCAGTATCATCCACTAAATTGCACTCAAGAGGCATTAGATACTTTTTTTTACAGTTGGAAAATATATTTACATGAAGTTTTGTGTTAGAAAAATGAGTCTCTCACCTGATGTTAAACACAACTTTCTACCTAATGCAGACACAGTGCTACGTCAAATTGATACTACAACAGGTAGTTACAGTCCACCTGAGAATCCCCAGGGTTAATCATCATTAGGTAATACAGGTTTTCCAGTATCCATTTTTGTCCATGCAATAAGAGATTATTTATGTTCATTTTTAACTATGTGGTAACCTCAGTATTTTGCAACACACAGTATTTTCCTTGCAAAGATGAGGCACAGAAGAGAAAACTGGAGCTTCCTTCCAAATTGCAAAAAATAACGATTCTGAGGTGGATGCACAAAGACCAGGGGAGAGCCAGCTTTATTTCCAATGAAGCCAATTCAATTTGTCCTCCAGTGCCCACACCTTAATGCATTAAGTGTTTTTGGGGCTTGCCACTGGGACTTAATGCCTTTTTTCATCCAAAGACAGGCTTTGTGAGAATGTTTAAAGAAATCAATATGTGAGGTTTGTCTAAGGTTACATATTTGTTAATGTTTTATTGATTACGCTATTGGTTGTGAATTATGTAACTTAATAAAGCTGTGGACTCTTTCTAATAAAGACAAAGAGGTTATTCCATTAGCTGGCAACTTAAGGCAAAGAAACTTAATAATAGAGCACATTATAAGACCGCAGCCCAGAGACTGACAAATCCAATTCACTATGGAAGTGGCTGTGATGTTGCAGACTGGGCTGTGTCCTCACACAATTAGGCTGTGCAGGTCGAGTTTAAAAGAGGGCGAGGTCTGCTCTCTGAAGCTGTGATGTGGCCATAAAAAGCAGATGAGAACAATGAAGTGGCCGAAAGAACACACTGAGTCGTTCTGGAGTCTCGGGCACCCCACACACAGTGCCTGCAATAGCACGTGTGCCATTGCAGCCTTCTGTCACATGTTCATGTTTTTAGCTGAGACTTCTGTTCAGCGTTAGTTTTCCCCAAAACTGGTTCTCACATCTCCTTGGAGATGAACCTGTTTTGTTTTATTTTACTTTAAAGAAAGCTCTCAATAGC
>VXAX01000708.1:149026-201586 GCA_013399835.1 Leptocoma aspasia
GCGGGGGGGGGGCCTGAAAATGCTTTAAAAGGAGATGAAATGGTGAATTTCTGAGTGACAAAAGATTGCCTCTCCACAATACAATTGCATTTCCACAGCTGTGGAGAACAGATACTGCAGCTCCACTTGGGGCATGTAGGATTGACAAGCAGCTGCTTGAAGAAGTGGGTCTAATATTTTACTTGACTGCAGTTGCCAGGCATCAGAGTTGTCTTGAGAGCAGAAAAAAAGCACACCATGTCAGCAAGTATGGAGCACCTCCTCCAGCTGCCTTCACAACCAGATGCTTTTTATTTAGCTGGGAACAGAGGCTCCAAATCCAGTCTCCAGAATGATGCCCAGCCCTGCTGGCCTCCCATCCCCACATATCCTTCTCAGCATTCTCTCAGATCCAGACTCAGTAATTAAGCACAGGCATCAGCAAGGCCACCTGGACCACTCTTGGGGTGCTTGAAGCACCATCAGTCCACAGGGGACATGGCGAGCACACAGACTACATAGAAACATAGAATCATAGAACTATTTAGGTTGGAAGGGACATCTGTTAAAGGATGTCTGTTCCAGCACCCTGCCTTAGGCAGGGACACCTTCCACTAAACCAGGTTACTCAAAGCCCCATCTAGCCTGGCCTTGAACACTTCCAGGGATGGGACAGCCACAGCTCTCTGGACAACCTGTTCAGTGCCTCACCACTCTCAGAGTAAATATTTTCATCCTAGTACGTAATAAACCCAGCCATGTTCACTTTAAAGCAAATTCCTCTTGTTCTATCCCTACATGCTCTTATAAAAATCCTTCTCCATCTCTTTTGACAGCCACCCTTCAGGCACTGTAAGGCTGCTCTAAGCAGCCAGCCCTCCCTGGAGCTTTCTCTTCTCCAGGCAGAACAACCCTGACTGTCTCAGCCTGTCTTCATTGGAGAGGTGCTTCAGTCCCCGATCATCTTCACAGCCTCCTCTGCACTCACTCCTGCAAGTCCACATCCTTCTTATGTTGGGGGACCCAGAGCTGGACACAGTAATTTCTAATTAATGCAAGCTATGGACTGGAGGAGTGGGTCTGCTACTAGCCAGAGTGCTCCTCTCCAGGACAGGCAGATCTCCTTTTGCCTGCCTGTCTGTCAGTGCAACCATTACCTGCTAACATGGAAACTGTCTGTCAGACCACACAGGTGTCCCCTGACAGAAACCACCGGGTGTTGTTGGGTGAAAACACCTGAAATCTGTCTCTCGGGTCAATGAATTCAGCCACCTAAAATGGACAAACTCAGGGTCACCTAGTACATTTTGCAAATGAAAAGTCTTTCAGCTGCTGTCATTAGAAGCTTTTCAGTTTCTTGTCTAGGTAATTAAACCCCTTGTTTTCAAAAGAAATTCAGAGGCTGAGGACAGGTTCTGCTCCTGGTTATATCTGTGTCAAATCAAGGCAGTTACCAGGTGCTTCATGCATGGAGTAGGCTCTGTGGATTTGGAGCTGTGAATTAATCCCACAGCTTCCCACAGGAAGACACATTTACTTCATTGGGAATTTAAGGGAAATGGCATAACAAAACCGACTCTGCGTATTTGGGCTTTTTAAGTGACAGAGATATCTTGCCTTGCAGTATCTGTTGTTACAAACCCACTAACCTTGAAACCAGCATCCTAAACAGAAGTCCATCTCCACAACTAAAACCTTTCCCGTTCACTAAAATCACTGACATCTCAACCCTGGAAGAGTAACAAAAACCTCACAGCCCAAATACTAACTCAGAAAAAATCCTAAAGTTTAAAGAAAATATCAAACTAAACTAAAAAAAAAAATCCTTAAGGACAATTCACTTTCATATAGCTCTGTAGGAAGGAAGAGACCAGGCCACACTAGCACAAGACCATGCAGTGTGTTTTGAATGAGGCAGATCTCCCAGAAAGAGCCTGCGTGCCAGCAGTAATTGAGGTGGTGGTGCATCCTCCCCATCACCACCACCAGATTTTGTTTTTAAAACTGAGCAGTGAATGAAATGATGGACTGGCAGTGCTCTGCAGGGCACAAAATGAGCTCCAAAACATACAATCCACATAACAGCAAATTATTCTGACTTGACCATGAGCTACAGGTAATGAAGCTAATGAGCTAACGAGGTGCTGCCAGCCCAGCTTTGGTCTTGAGTGGGAGAGGTTGGCTTGAACCCATTCCCACTGCAGCAATGACAAGTTGCTGATCTGTTAGCAAAAAAGCAGCTTCAAATCCTTCATTTGTCTGGTCAGGAGTTCAGTTTTGTGGGGGTGTAAAAATAGTGGTGGAAAGGAATGATTAAACAGCTAAGTAAGATGATTAAGGTCATCTTTGCAAGCTGAATTTCTGCTGTAAGAAAGTGAATCTCCCAGCTGATGGCTGTTTTAGCCACACTGCTGTGACTCCATGCTGCTGCCAGTTTAACACTGCTACCAGTCCCCACCCTGTTGTTCCTGGCTCTCTCTGGGCCTCTGGTTTTTGACTCCAAGCAAGCTGGAAAGGACAAAAAAGGGAAACCAGAAAAGCTGCTACAGCACCCAGGTGAGCTGTACTCAATCATTACATTTTTTTACCTTTCTTTTGTCTTGCAATGTGTCATGTTCACATCTAATTATAATCTGACAGTGCCAATACTTGGTATTATTTTAATATTTATGCCTGTGAATAACCCCTCTAAAATGAAAGGATTAGCACTTGTATGATCAAAGCCAATGTAAACTTTGTGTTCTGTGGTGGCAAGTGTGTTTTATATTTGCTTCCTAATCTGCTTTGAACACTGTAGCCACTGCAAAAATAGTGAATAACAATGAGTTTTCAATAGCAATACTTAAAAATTCTTCAGCTGGTGAGAAGGAAAAATGTCCTATTCAATCATAATTTTGTTACGGTGCTGCTGAGTTTTTTCTTTACAAGATCGTTAAATAAGCATGAATGAGGTACAGTATCCTGGGTTTTATTGGAGGCATAAGCATTCACAAAATGTTCCCCATTATCACTTGTAATTGAAAAACTAAAGAAAATAGTCTCTTTGGGAGTTTAACATATATGATTTCTTTTAAAGACCTAATGCTGTGGGAGACAGGCAGCATTAATTCTGTACATGCTCTTTCATACTTGCATTATTTTTTATTCCTTTCAATAACTCAAGACCCAACATTCCTAGTTAAATGTGCTCTTGTTTTTTTCCTCCTTTTTAATTAATGCTTACAGTTCAATGTCAGTTCGCTTTCTCTACGCTTGACTTAGATACTTAACTTTATTGCTCATTGATTTATGTTATGGGGGACCCAGCACTGTCAATCATTGAGCTGCTCTACAGACTTCAGACAAAGATGATGATCAAATCTACATGATCAGAAACAACATTTGGGCAAAAGCAGCAAAATAGGCAGCAGCTCCTGGGCAGGGGGAGGGTGGGGGCATATGGGAGGGAAGGCAAGGCAAGAGAGCAAGTTCAGATGTTATTGTGGAATTATAGAGAAACCGCTACCCCACTTTCCCAACATGCCTTCTCCTTGTCTGTTGCATGCAGCTTCTCAAAAATACAAATCACTAAAAAGAAATAGAGAAGTAAATCTAACACCAGAGAATAGAAGGTGGTGAAGTACAAAGCAGGATCTTGATGGGAATTGTATTTTATCATATGGCCTGTGGTAAGAAAATATTTGGAAATTAGTCTTGAGACTTCTGTTCCACTTCAGTGTTGTCTCCGCATAGCAAAGAAGAGAGTCACACTCAATCCGAGTATGCTTAAGCAGAATCTACTTTATTCTTTTCATCTTCCGTATTTATCTAGTTTCAAGCATATTCGTTATATGTTATAAAGCATATGATTGGACAGTTCATTCTATATGTTTTCTAAAATAACATAGTATTGGCTATTCTAAGTTTAGACTAACTATTTCTAAACATTTCTTCTTATCGCGGTAGCAATTCTACAGATGTCCATTCTCTTTGTTCTTACTTGTCCAGCATGAAGTTTTACAGTCTTGTTTTTCTTCTTCCATCCGGTCAAGGTTACTGTGTCCTTAAGGCTTGCACGCTATCTTTGTCTAAGAAATTTTCCTATATACAGGCTGCAAAGCAAAAGCCCCTGCTAGTCCCCCAACACTTCAGTATTTTTGTCTCTGGGAAAGGTTGTCTCTCTGCCCTTCCTGATGATATTGACTCAAAGGAGAAATACGTGCTGAGGTAGCAACGGGGCACAGAGTGATGGCTGAGGCACGGGGAGGCTGCAGTGCAAGGGGTCAATGCAAATGTACAGAGAAGGTCTGTCCCGTGTCCACAGGGGGTGCTGATGGTGACATTTCTTCCACATCTCAGGATAGAGTACTTCTCATCCCCAGCCACGATGAAGCCAGGAAAGTTTCTCACTGACAGCCTCACAGCATCTGGATATGGCACAGAGCAGCAAAAGGTGGGAGGAGAGTAAAGATGTTATTGAAGATCATAGATCAGGTACTGGGAAACTCTTTAAACTTACCCTAATTTTGTCTACTTAGCATTTCATCAAAATGCATCTGTGTTTTAAACAAATCTCCAAAGCCTGTATCTCCAGTGAAGCCCATTACATTTTGTGCTGCACAACTTTGATCTCGCAGAACAGTCTCTTTATATTAAGTAATAAGGCATCATTTGGTTTGCATTTCATCCATTCTTTATCACATCTGCATTCAGGTAATTGCTTCCACATGCTCTTTAGTAAAAGAAAAACTCAACTGCAGTTCAAGCGTGTTTACATTTATGGATGGATTGAGTATGTCAAGTGTCGACACTTTATTTTTTTTTCTCCAAGACGACCAATCCTCAAAGACCATTTAAAGGGAGGAGGAGAAAAAAGTCAGTAATTCATGTTTCAAAAATTTCCAAAATTGCTCCCAACTGAGATGTTTTTCAAAGCTCTAATTTACGATACACAAAGCTTTAACTCTTGCCATGCCATTGTGTTTATGTCAGGGTAGGCCTCCCATGTGTTTGGTTATGTGTTGCTATTTAATGTGGCAAAAGCTTTAACTCTTTAACATCTACAAGATGTTAATAAGGTAACCTCTGACTATTTCTTCAAAGTGGAACAAAGCTGTATTTTGTCTTTCCTAGGAATTTGTGGTGAATAGCTCCACTTGTCCCCTGTGCTGCTAGCAGAAAGAGAAATAGTTTGCCAACTACAGCATGAATTGTGAAGCCTGAGAGACTAGCAGTGTGAACATAGCAATGCTAAAATACAGTGATTTTAATTTAATTCTTTTTTGCATTAAGGCTGTTGTTGAGAAGGAGTAGAAACAAAGTACAGGCTGTTCTGGAAGATGTAGAACAGATCCATGTTCTGCATGCTATATAAAGATTAATCTTCATACACTGATAGTTGTTGTCAGCTGAGCTGGCTTTTTTCCCCTTTTGCTAAATGTTAATAGAAATGTACTAGCACAATTTACCAGAGACACTTACAGCTGTTAAGATGGAGTGAAATGGAAAGAAATTGTGTGAAGGCAAACCTAGGAGATTTGACACCTGCTTAGGTGACAAGAAGCACGAACTGAGGGGAGAATCTCTTATTCTAGGGTCATTGCAAACTTTGCCAAATTTGGTTGTTTAGGAGCTGTAGGAGTGTCGCTTGTCTTGTTTTACTGATGTTGGGTGCGTTTCGAGGGGAGTAGCATGGGAGAGTAGTTTATTTTTCTTTCCCAAGGGAAGGAACACTTTAACTAGTCCTTTTAAGTAGAAAGCAGTGAACCAGTGACAATGGCCTGGATCTTAATCCACTTGACTGTATTTCTGTAGTAAGTAGGACAGAGGGCCTGGCAACCTGATTTGCCTGTAGATACTGCACTATGCATTTAACAAAAGAGCTCCTACTGTACACAAGTCTCTCATTTCTTCTTGGGCACCAAGTGTCCTCCCTAAAGTCCCACACAAATCATCTGTTTATCCTGGACATTTACTGTATTATAAGGGCACTTCATAGTCCTTAATATAGGCTTGCTACTATCCCTAGGAAAAAAGACAGCAATAAGGACTTTCTGGGTAACTTAGGTCCTGCAAAATGCATCTTTAAAAGAGCTTAGCTAAAAGATGTAGCCTCAGGGCCAATGTTTTTCATCCTAGCACAAAGGTCCCAGCATGTGATCTGGGATCTCAGCTTTTGACAAATTAAGGGTCACAGTTGCAAACCTGAGGATGGGATCTGACTGAGACAGTAGGGAGGAGGGGAAGCTGCTTCCCCAGCCAGGAAGGAGGACTCACAGCTCCATCAGCAGTAAACCTCCTGCTGAACTGCTCCACAAGGCAGCAGTTCCCAAGACCTGATGTCTACAGTTATAAAGGCTGTGTGAATATGAGGCTGACCCTTTTTCTACAGTGTAACGCAGGTTAAGAATTTATTTTGGTTGTTTTTATCCACATGTAAAACCCAGTATGGTTAAGTGCTGCACAGAGCAAAACACCACTGAGACCATGTGCTTGGTTCCTTGAGCCCCTGTGTGTGCATGTGCTGTCACAGTGTTCTGAGACTCAGGGATGTGATGAAGACAAAAATTGTCTCTTATTAAATGTCACATTTTATGAACACTTTGAAAATTCGAATACAAGATGTACTGGAGACTGTGAATTCCTGCAAGGGCCACCACCATCAGATCTATTTCCTATTGAGAAAGGCCAGAACAGAGAAATTTCCCTGATAGCATCCCATATATCCTTGTGTGTTTGCCCTTGGTTAAAGAAGTAAAGTTTGAATGATCAAGCTTGCTGCCTTTTTATTTGCATTCTTATTTTTGAGGCATAATTGTCCATCATTTATTTTTTATTTTATCCTACAACTACTTTTCATACTGTGTTCTAAAAATTTTGTTAGAGTTACTTTTGGTTATTACTGGCAGAGGGCAGATATCTTGGAGTGGTCCATTCATAGTGCAATGAACTTGAAGAGTAGTAATAAATAAATGTTCTCTGACATGAAAAGTGTAGATTTATAGGATAATTGAGGTGTGAAGGGACCTCAGGAAGTCTCTACTCCAACCTCCTTCTCAAAGCAAGGTAACCTTTGGGATCAGACCAAGTTGCTTTGCTCAGTTAGGTCTTGAAAAGCTTTAAGGATGCAGACTCAACAGCCTCTGTGAAAGCCTGTTTCACTGCTTGGCTGTCCTCAAAGGGAAAATAATATTCCTCTCTGAAATACTGTTGTTCAATTTATGCTCATTCCCTATCATCTTCCCACCATACACCACTGTAAAAGGCCTGGCTCTTTCTTCTTGATACCTGCCTCATATTTACTGGGGCACTGCTGTTAAGGCCTCCCTGAACTCATCTCTTCTCCAGGCTGAGCAAGCCCCAATTGCTCAGCCTCTCCTCACAGGATTAGCACTGTAGCCCTCCTGACTGCCTTGGGAGTAGTTTTGGGGGTCTGGAACTGGGTGGCAGAGCTAGGTGTGGTCTGAGAGACTGAGCTGAGGAGGTGGGCCTGCTTGATCTGCTGGCTGTTCTCCTGTTCACAGAGCCCCAGACGCTGCTGTCCTTCCAGACTCTCATAACCAGTGTCATATACCAGCCAGGCTGTTTTGGCAGTAATGTGCTCAGCACACTCTCCACTTGGGGAGCTGACAGCCCCACCGGCCCTGCTGCCCACCCAAACACCTGCAGCTACCTGTCAAGAGAGGTGAGCTAGCTGGTGCTAATGAAGAGAAGGGGTTAATTTGTCCTGGCTTCTACATAGCCCTACACTTCCAGCTCAGTAGATGGAAGGAATGTGATTAAGTCGGTGTTGATACCAAGTCTGAGAACAGATGTGAGAATGAATTGGCAGAGCTGGAATTCAGATGGGACAAAAACAGCAAAAGGGAGTGGGTGGGAACAGTCACACATTTGTGTTACAGGTGCTTGGTCTAGACCCCAACATTTACAGACACTCCTGAATTTTTCTTCTTACTAATTCTTATTAAATCCAGTTTCTCTTGTCAGCAGGGCCTTTTTCCCTTAACAGTAATGTCCATCAGCTCAAGCCTGCTGCTCCCTACCCTGAAGGACAACTTGGGCAAAAAGTTCCTTTCAGCTCCAAGCAGAAAAGTTGCAAATATTTCCAGTTTCCCTGCCTCTCACACAGGGCAGCACTTGAATCAAATTGCTCCCATTTATAGATATGGAAACTAGGGCTCACCGTGCAAATATTTTTTAAAGCAAACACATAGTAAACCCCAACTACTAAGGTTGTTCTTATTCCCTTCACAGAAGCAACTGAAAGACTCTGCAGGGAGCAAAGCCCATGTTTGTGCTGGACTTGTGCAAGCTGCTTTCCCCCCTAGGATGTCTCTTCTCTCAGTTGTTGCCCCTTGCCTTCAATCTGTCCATGAGGTTGGTTTGTGGCTTTGTTACGGTTTTTTTGTCATGTAACAGAGCAAACACTTAGAGTCAGCCCAGGCTGTCCATTGGCAGTATAACAGATGCACTTGAAAATCAGCTACAAGGACAATAGCATGCTTTTCCACCCAAGGGTTTGAAGACTCATCAAAGGGTGGGACATAAGATGAAGCCTTCAAAGGACACACCACTCCTTGCAGCAATCTGTTGGTCTTGCCACCGCCCATTCCCTTGGTGGATTTTTCAGGATTTACATCACTGCTCCAGAGAGTTGACAGCACTCCTCGCAGCTTGATGCAGAAGTAATATCAGCTGGAGCCAGTGAAAAGCAGAGTACTGCAAACACAGGTCTTGGCAGCAAAGTTAAGAGGGAACAGATTATCAACCAAAAACTTTCATATTGCTTTTACTTGTAACTTTTTAATCCCCCAGCAATTTGTTCCACAAAAGACTACAAACCAGAGTTTCACTAACATTTACTTAAAGAAGAGCTGTGAGGAAAGCACTTACAATTTACCTATCTGTGTAGCTGTAACATAGTGTAGAAGCATTGTCTTCACATGGAGAAATTAAGAAAATAATTGCAATTCCCAAAAGGCAGATGTATTGGTTGAGAAGGTCACAAAATACTTGCAGTTGCTCTGTAGACTTGGAACCAGATCCCCTCTGCACTGCATTGCTGCTCAGCTTCATATGGGAAGAGGGAAGTAAGGGGACTCATGCTTTAGGGAAAAGCTCTTTATATTCCTCAAATGGGTGTTATCAAGGGCAGAAGAAAGGAGGGAGGGAGGCATTTGTCATGCCCCAAGAGCCATATTCTGTTTGTATCATTGACAGGCACATACTGAGGATTACTTCGGTCCACATTGCTGCACACGAGTGTGCTTGTTGCTCCCACTCAGGAGAAATGGGCTGAAAGCTGTCCAGACTTTGCAGAAAATATTACTGTTGCAGGGCTGTCAAGGTCACTGTCAGCCTGGGTTATCTGCTGTGCAAGTACTAGCCTCACAAATCAGGCTTAGCTAAGGGCTATAATTCATACACTCAGCATTTTGTAGATTATGTCCTTTAGCTTTCCCTCATTGCCATTTTGGATATTCATTTAGCTCCAGTGTGTGACTCCTGCAATTTCTCTTTGGGGTAATTTCCCCCTGTGATGCAGTGTTTCCCTGTATATTTCTTAATCACAAGTGTACAAACCCACTCTGTATGAGTAATTTTATATAGAATGCTTATTGTTATCTTTGAACACAGTTCACTGTTGGATAAAAAAGTAGAAAAATGCAGGCCACAGGGGGTGGAATCAATGGAAAAGGTACAAAACCCACAAGAAATAATAACAAGACAGTTCCTGTAATTAAGGCACCCACAGGAGAGTCAGGAAAACTCATCTCCCTCATTCTGATCTAGACTTTTGCAGGAGATTTCTGTTTTCCAGATGTCCAGCTTTTATTCATAAAAGAAAGATTATGGGTTTTCCCACCGCATGGATTTATCAACAAAAACTGAATTGCTCAGTCTAAAAAGTATTGTAAGAAAGTACTATCAAGAGCAGTTCAGGCACACATGCTATTACATTACTTTACAAAACTGGGGACATAGATAATAAGAAGAGTGGTAGAAAATAAAACACATCTTTTTGTCCAACAGAGCAATTATCCTGTGTAATCAAAACAGGCCTTACATTGTGCAATACAGCAGCATGTTTCCTTCAATAATGGAGTGTTAAAGTCTAAAGAATGTGCTCATCTCCTCTATGGTGGGCTAGCTGTGCCAGTATTTTTGAATCAGGTTACTTAGATCCACAGATCCATATTGCAAGGAAAGCACTCTCTTTGGAAATACTATGCTAAAAATCATGTGTATCTCATTCTGCAAGATTGTCAGGCAATATATGATTTTTTTAAAATTTTGTTCCCGTTAGTGCTGGAGTCATTGTAGAATACAAATTTATATTTTTCTTTCTGATTCATAATAATTCCAGTTAATGTTAGTTTTTGTCCTACAATGCTGCAAAAGTTTCTTTATGTCCTTTACACCCCAGGTATGCAGGCACCTTCCATGCTTTAGGAAGTTGCCCGTTTCTCTCCAGCTTTGTGATTCAGTGAAGCATCTTGGCATAAGACTTTCTCTCTGCTTTACTTCTTCTAAACAATTTAACACATTTAAGTGGCCTTGAACATGATCACTTCTACTGCACAGCTGAGCCTACAGCAAATCCCCAGAATCAACCAGCCTGAAACTTCTAAGCCTGAAATTTGACTCACAGTGTTGATGCCTCAGGCCCAATCTTCTGTATTGCAGACAGTTTGGCTCAGGAAAAAAATAATGGGCATTGGTTTTTGCACAAAGTCCCTTTTTTTTCATTCTGTTCTATCTGATCTGATCCTATTTATCCTTCTGAAGAAATAATTTTAAAAGTGTTTCAGGCTTTGCTGCTGACTAATTATCAACTTCTTTCAAGTGAATTTTCCCATCCTTCCTCTTCTTTGTGCTCCTAAAAATGTTATTTAAAGATATTTTAAAAACGTAAAAAGATAATGCAGAGGCATCCCAGATACTCCAGCCAGCAAGCTGGACTCTTTATCCAGGGCCTAGCCCAAATGCCTCTACACAAACACATGGAGTATGGGGAACAAATAGAAGAACTAGAGATGTGCACACACCTGCTTGGGTATGACAACATCGGCATCACAGAGACATGGTGGGATGGCTCCTGGGGCTAGAGCTTTGGAATGGAAAGTTTCAGGCTTTTTAGGAAGGACAGGCTAGGGAGATGAGAAGGGAATGTAGCCCTAATGTTAAAGACCAGCTGGAAAGTCTGGAACTCTGCCTGGGAAAGGATGAGGAGCCTGCTGAGAGCTGGTGGGTGAAGATTAAGGGGGACGGCAGGGACAGGGGATGCTACAGTGAGAGTCTGCTACAGGCCACCCAATCAGGAGAATGGTGTGGATGAAGCCCTCTGTAGGCAGATGGGTGCCTGCACACTCTTAATCCCTGGTCCTTGTGGGGGATTTCAACCAATGTCTGTCAGAGGGACAACATGGCAGGGCAAAAGAGGTTCCTCAAATGTGTCAAAGACAACTTCCTTACACGGGTGATTGAGGAGCCAACAAGGAGAGGTGCCATGCTGGACCTTGTGCTCACCAACAAGGAGGAGCTGGTGGGGAATGCAGTGCTCCAAGGCACTGTAAGTGATGACAAAATGGTGGAGATAAAGATCCTCAGGGCAGTGAGAAGGGCACGCAGCAAAATCACTGCCTTGGACATCAGGAGAGCAGACCTTTGGCCTCTTCAAGGACCTACTCCACAGAGTCCTGGAAAGCAGAGGGGCCCAAGAATGCTGGCTGAATTTCAAGGATCACTTCCTCCAAGCTCAAGATCAATGGATTCCAACAAGAGGGAAATTGTGAAAAAATGCCAGGAGGCCTTCATGGATGGATACGGAGCTGCTGAGCAAGCTCAGAGAGAAAAACAAAGCTTTTGGGAAGGGGAAACAAGGACGAGCAATCTGGGAGGAATACAAGGGAATTGTATGGCAAGCTAGGGACAAGGCTAGGTTAGCCAAGGCCCAGTTAGAACTGAATTTGGCCAGGGATATCAAGGATAACAGAAAGGGCTTCTATAGATATGTTGCAAGCAAAAGAAAACCAGGGATAATGTGAGCTCCCTCCAGAAGGAAACAGGAGACCTGGCTACCCTGGACAAAGAGGAGGCTGAGGTTCTCAATGACTTCTGTGCCTCATTCTTCAACAGCAAGTGTTCCAGCCACACCACCCAAGTCAAGAAAGACCGACATAGGGACTGGAAAAATGAAGACCCTGAGCCCTCTCAAGTTTGAGGCCATCTAAGTAACTTGAATATGCACAAGTCCATGGGACTCAGCAAGAATCATCTGCAGGTCCTGAGGGAGCTGGCAAAGTTTCTAAGCCACCATTTTTGAGAAATTGTGGCAGTCAGGTAAATCCCTCAATGACTGGAAAAAAAGAGATATAACCCCCATTTTTAAAAAAGGTGTCAGAGTTTGACACTGGCCCAACACCAGGCACCCGCGAGAGTCACTCACTCACCCTTCCCTGCTACAGCTAGGCAGCGGAGAAGGAAAAAATTTAACAAACACTTCATGAGTGAGATAAGGACTGGGAGAAACACTTCAAGGGCAAAACTGGCTCAACTTAAATTGCAAAGTGAATTTTATTAGTAACAGAATCAGAGGAAGATAATGAGAAGTAAAATAAGCCTGTAAAACACCATTTCACCCCCAGCCCCTCCCTCCTTCCCACCCACAATGCAGGGAGACAGAGCGTGGGGGTTTTGGTCAGTTCATCACTGAGATTTTCTTCCACTGCTCCAGGAGAGGAGTCCTTCCCCTGTGAGACGGTGGGGGCCTCCCATGGGAGACAGCTCTCCGTGAACTTCTTTGGCGTGGGTCCACTCTCACAGGCAGCAGCCAAACCACACCTGCTGCAACGTGAACTCCCCCCACGGGCACACAGCCCTCCCAAAACTGCTGCAGCGTGGGTCTCTTTCCACGTGTAAGTGCAGTCCTCCAAGGACAGGCTGCTCCAGCCTGGAAGCAGGGCCCCTCTCTCAACCAGGTGTCCCACTGGATCACAGCCTCCTCCAGGCATCCACCTGCTCCAGCATGAGCACCTCCCCCATGGGCTGGGGTGGATCTCTGCATCCTGCATGGACCCATGGGCTGCAGGGGCAAAGCTGTTTCACCATGATCCTCACCACGGCCTGCAGAGGAGTCTCGGCTCCAGTGTCTGGAGCACCTCCTGCCCCTCCTTCTCCACTGACCTTGGTGTCGCCATGTTTTTCCCTCACATATTCTCACCTCCTCCTCCTCTCTGAGTAGAAGTAAAACCCATTACTTTGTTTTGATTTCCTTCTTAAATATGTAATCACAGAGGCATTATCAACCTCTCTCATTGGCCCAGTTTTGACCAGTAGCATGTCCATCTTCAGAGCCATCAAGGATTGGCTCTGCTGGACACGGTGGAAGCTTCCAGTAGCCTCCCATAGGAGCCATTGTTGTGGCCTCCCTGCTACCAAAAACCAGGCTGTGCAAAATCAGTACAAAAGGGAAAGCGGAAGACCCAGGGAACTACAGACCAGTCAGTCTTACCTCTGTGCCAGGCAAGATCATGGAACAGATTCTCCTGGAAAATATGCTAAGGCACATGGAAAACAAAGAGGTGATTGATAACAGCCAACATGGCTTTACAAAGGGGAAATTGTGCCTGACAAATTTAGTGACCTTCTGTGATAGGGCTGCAGTGTTGGTGGACAGGGGCAGAGCACTGACATTGTCTACCTGGACTTAGGCAAAGCATTTGACACTGTCCTACACAATCTCCAAATTGGAGGGATGTGGATTTGATGGATGGACACTAAGTGGATAAAAAACTGGATGGCCACACACAAAGAGTTGTGGTCAACTGTTCATTGTCCAGTGACAAGTGGTGTCCCTCAGGGGTCAGTACTGGGGCTGATGCTGTTCAGCATCTTTGTTGGTGACATGGACAGCGGAATAGAGCATGAACCTTCAGAAAGTTTGCTGACAACACCAAGCAGTGTGGTGTGTTAGACACGCTGGAGGGAAGGATGGCATCCAGAGGGACATGGACAGGCCTGAGAGGTGGGCCTGTGCAAACCTCATGAAGTTCAGCAAAGCAAAGTGCAAGGCCCTGCACCTGGATCATGGCAATCTCAGACACACCCACAGGATGGGCAGAGAAGTGACTTGAAAGCAGCCCTGCAGAGAAAGACTTGGGGGTGATACTTAACAAAAAACTCACATGGCCTCAGTGTGTGCTCACAGCCCAGAAACCCAATAGAACCCTGCTGGGCTGCATCAAAGGGAGAGTGGCCAGCAAAGTGAGGGAGGGGATTCTGCCCCTCTACTCTGCTCTGCTGAGACCCCACCTGGATCCACCTGGAGTGCTGCATCCAGCTCTGGGGTCCCAAGAAGGACATGGAACCACTGGAGCAAGTCCAGAGGAGGGCCACAAAGTTGACAAGAGGACTGGAGCTCCTCCCCTACAAAGACGGGCTAAGAAAATTAAGGGTGTTCAGCCTGGAGAAGTGGACACCTCATAGCAAGCCTCCAGTATCTGAAGGGGACCTCCAGGGAAGCCAAAGAGGGACTCTATCAGGAACTGTAGTGATAGGACAGGACTAATGGGTACAAATTGAAAGATGGGGAATTTAGGCTAGAGATTAGGAAGAAATATTTTACTTAAGGGTGGTGAGACCCTGGAACAGGTTGGCCAGGGAGGTTGTGGATGCCCCATTCCTGACAGTGTTCAAAGCCAGGCTGCATAAGGCCTTGGGCAACCTGGTGTAGTGGGAGGTGCCCCTGCCTGTGGCAGGGAGGCTGGGACTAGATGATCTTCAAGACCCATTCCAACATCTTAGCATTCTATGATAATAAACCCCAACAAACTATGACTGTTGGGTACCAAGCCTTTCTGACCAAATGGAGAAACACATATACCTTCAGTTCATATTTTTTGCCACCTAAACATACAGGTCACCCAGGATGGTGGGCCATGTTTAAAAGTGACTGTGGGCAGACTGAAACACCCTTGTGTTTTCCCTAATGACTTGCCTTTTGGTAGGGAACAGGTGTTTTATAATATACTTTGGACAGAAAGTAAAATTTTGATGAAAATTTAAATGGTGCTAGATCCTTAGAAGTGCATAAAATTATCCATTGCTTAATCAGTTATACATGCTTAATCATATACATGCTTTTTCCTGCAGAAGAGGCTGAATCACATGTCTACCTTATTTGATGTAATTATGCTAGTTGTAAAATAAAATGCAATTGATATGGAGTTTTTCTGGGTTTATTTGCCAAATGTGGCACACAAAATCAAATGGTAGGTTATCTCTGAATTTTTATTTCAAGTATCCTACGCACATTTAAATGTAAAAATTACAGAAAAAAAAAGCAATGTGGCCTTACTTTACTATGTTCAAAGTAATTTGCATATCCCTTGTAATTAGAAGTCGTTCTGGTCAGGACCCTCTTGGATTCCAGCAATGCAGACATCTACCCTGATCACAGAGCCAGTGCTGAGTGATGTTCAGCTTTCTTCCCATCAACACTTCAAAATTAGTCAAAGGATTACAGAAAGATCTTTTCGTCAACAGCCTGGAATTCCAAACTTCATTAAAAAATTTAATGTTGCTGGTCAGTTCTTGAAGTATTTTTTTAAGACTGTGCTCTTCAGGATATGCAAGTTCTGATATTTGGGCTCAAATTCTGACATTATGGCATAAGCAACCACAGTCACTTTAGACTCCTCTTCCTTCACCTTCTGCACTAGCAATCCAATAGAGGGAGGTTCCTCAGATTTCAGAGCCTAGGATCACTTGCACTTTGTTTCAAAAGGACAAATCTTCTCTCCCTTTTCTGGTGTGCCTGAGTTCAGCTTTTCTCATGTCCTTTTTTCACATCCATACACTGCCAACACCAAAAGCTCATATGTCCCATCTTCCATTTCCTGTATCTCATAGCTAATTTAGTACATCCCAAAGATGTGGTTGGTTGATTTCTTCCAAGCCATGCCTTTGGTCCTCACTTGTGTAACTTGACCGACATAAGTGTTGCATATGTTTGGCTCCATGTTTTGTAAACCACACAATAAGTCATCTTTACATGTCCTTAATATTACAGTCTTCTTCATTCTCACTTGAGATTAACAGTCTCATTGAAGCTTCCTATAGACTAATCTGGAAAATATGTCCCTATTTTTCCTGCTGAGATAAAAAGTTCATTCAGTCCTGAAAGATTTTGTGAAAATCTTCCTTCTCAGCCTGTCTGTCACTCTAAGATTTAAGAGTGGATGTTGCTTTGATCCATCCAGTACAAGAGCATAAAGTTACTTCTTCAGCCTACTTGAACATCCCATGATGAGTTACATCTCATTTGCAGTAAAGGAACTCCATCCAGGATCAGGCTCAGAGCAGAGACAGCCCTGAACACTTATCTTTTCATACCACAGCACCTGCTGTGCTTGCTTTGGAAAGGTGGGAGATATCAATCCAGTGAAGAGCTTCATCTGCTGGTTTTGCACAGCCATGGCCTCCCTATAACTCAGTCTTCATGTTAGAAGCATATTCTTGCTAAGAAAAAGAAGGCTTCACAGCAGAGTGAAATAAAGTTGATACCAACCTCATAACAGCATTGTAACATGTTGTGTAGCTGTAAAGGTATTTCCTAACTCTCTTCCTATTTGACTAACTCTCAAAAGTTACCACAGTGCATAACAGTGCTTGTCAAAGGCTTTTCCAGCACAAGCAGATCACTGACAAGTTACCTTTACTTTCAGGCTGTTCTGAAGAGACCATATATTATAATTTATTTCCTCTCCATACAACTCAGCCATCCAGCTTGTGTTTACTGATGAGTCCACAGTGCCATCAACGTCAACTTAGACAGACTTAGAACTTGAAGTAAGCTCATTGATGCAAGTGCTGTCACTGTTTAAATGCTGGGAAGTTGTTATTTCATGTACATTGATGAGGGTGAGCATGTGCTTCATATCTGGTCTGGTTTTTTGGTAACTGGGAGACATACTCTCTTTTCTTAGACACGTCTAAAAGAGAAAACACAAAAGAAAGCTTAAAACTGAGAATTCCTATGAAAGGCCATTTAAAAAAAAACTTTTGAAGGTTTTCCTTTTTTCTTTGCTCACCACAGCTCATTACACCTTTCCCATTTGTTTGTTTCTGGAAACACCCAGTACCAATAAAAGCTGCTGTTTCTTGCTAAATCAATTAACTTTAAAGGACAAAAGCCTCAGTCAAAAAAGAAAATTTATATTTGATTCATATTTTCATCTCAACAGGCCTTGCATCAAGCTATTGCAAGTGTGCTTCCACCTGCCTTCAGTGCAAGCCAGTGCCTGAAATATTTTCATCAAGTTGTCAAAGCCCCAGTCCTGCCAACCAGTTCTAAAGTGAATGTCGCTGTTGAGTTTAGTGGCGATAAGGCACAATCTTCACTAAAGAACAGGACAAGGCAACCTGTAAGAACTTAACAGGCATTTTAAATAATGAACCTCACTCGTGAGATCAGGTCGATATTAAATTTTGATGAAAGCTAGGTTGAGACCTGAGACAGGGCCTCACCCAAAAGTAAGATACACGTAATTCCACCAGTGATTATCTTCACTACACAGCTCTGCTTTTTATAACTGCACCACTAAAACTGAGACTTTTTTATGTAAGGGGAGGAGAGATTTCTGTAGAGATCTGAAATTCTTTCAGGACACCAAGAGGAACATGGGACATCTGTCTCTTCTGAGTGATATCCTTGCTTTCATACTTCCATCCTAACAAATTCCTACAAGATTTATCTCGTCAAACTTTAGTCTGAATGGCACAAATTACTGGCAGAATTGTCAATCTAAAAAAGAGACAGGCATAAATTTAATTGCTCCCTGAAGATACATGGAAAGCTACATTTAGCACAGCTAATTAGATACACTCTGATCAACAGTTATGATTCATCTGCTGAGGAGCAAAACAAGAAGGCAAATATGAAACAGGCAGCAAAAGTTAAATCTGACCTCCCAAAATGCTGGGACTGGTTTTGGTTTTGTTTTTATTACAGACGTAGCCAGTGATGCACTGTACTGGCACCCAAGATTCCTGCTGCCTCTGAGCCAGGAGGTGCAGACCTCACTGCCACTGCACCCAAAGCATAGTTTTTCTGTGGACTGAGCTTCCCAAGTACCTCCTCTCCCATCCCTTCCCAGAACTACCAGCCAGCAGTAAAGGTATGGATAAATTCCCCAATGAGATTTTTCTCCATATATTTTAAAATGTCTGTTCAAGAAGAAAGACATGACTTCACAAAAATGCTCATCTGAAATGGGGTTGTCACCAATTTGCCAGTGTGGAAACTGAGGCAAAAAGCAGGTGGACTGGGACATGTCCATCATGCCACCACACAAAGTAATTCCATAGGCGGGGAAGGGCTCCCAGGGGTCTGTGCCTCCATCTTGGACAAATGCTGTTCCCAGGTGCTAAATCAGAAGACCTGTTGCTGTGCCCTTAAACTGATAAGCAGTTTACGCAGAGTAATTGGAAGCAGAAATGAGCAGTGAGAGTGCAGGAAAATAACTGATAGTTTGACTTAGATCAGAGTTAGACCAGGGTGCAGTTCGCTCTCTTTGGAACTCCATCCTTATGTACCTGAGTTTAATCATAAATTAACTTCAGACCAGCTGTGTTAAAGCAGTGCTAGCAGAGAAAATGAGTGGGGGTATTTTGGTTGGTATTGTTGCTTTGCTTATGAAAAAGGGAATTACTTACACAAGTAAAGAAGATGAGCAGCAAGTAAAAGATCCCAAGGCAAGTCAGCATGAAGAGCTCGCCTTTGTATTTTTTTAATTTGTCCTCTTCTATTCCAGGGCAACCTAAAATGTAAAGCATGGTGTTACATAGCTCTGGTGTTTGTAAAATATTTTAAAATTGTTACCTTCCTGACATGCCACGTGGAGCATGGGACAGTCAAAGGTGTCCACTGTACCTGTTACTTTTAATGTGACTGTGCTGCTCAGATTGTGTTCTCCGTTCTGCCTCCCCAGAGCGCACTTGTATGTCCCGCTGTTTCGGCTGGTCGCATTTTTGATCCTCAGTGAAAAGGAGGTGTCATTGGAGAGCTCCAAGGACCCCCCAACTTCTCGTGGAAAATGAGATTCCACATCAAGGACTTCCCATGCTATTCCTTCACTGCTTCCAGCCATCTGGAAAACACAAAGATATTCCTCTTCTTGGGCAACAGTGTCATCCTCAGTTTTAGGGTAAAGAAAATTTTAAAGCCAGCTTATGGCTGAAAATGCAGAGGCTGAAGAGAGGCAGGGGGGAGCACAACCTCAAATTCATTTAATATGTTCATGCTTGCAATCCAAAAGTATATGGGGTTCTGCTTAAATGGACTCCATCTATAAATAGGAATTATAGAACCATTCTTAAGCTGCCTCACCAGGACAGCAACATGACAGAAGGCAGGGGTGGAGTCTGCTCTCAGTGGGCCTTTGCAGAGGCCCCAGAGGAGCTCAGACTGAGAGAGACAGTCCATGGGGATGGAGCAGAGGCAGCAAGAGGCAGCCCTTCCCAGGTGCTTAGTGGTGGCTCTGGGGACCAGAGGTGCCCAGGAGAGCATGGCAGCAGACAGGGAAGCTCCACTGCTGCCTGTGCTTGCCCTGCCAGCACGCCTTCTGCCATGCAGTGGTGACAATTAAACTTGCTAATCCAGCAAGTGTGCCACTGCACGAGGGCTCTGCCAAGCACAGGCTGGCATCCTCCCAGCGGCCCTGCAGCCCAGAGTTCCCTGTGGGAATGCAGCCCTGGAAACTGAACTTTCCTGTGCCAGCTTCTATAGCTGACCCCTGAAACCATGCTGCCTCTCTGGAGGAATGGAGGTTTCCCTCCACCCCACTTCCCTCCCTTCCACTCATGACCGGAACCAAAGAGCAAAAAATTGCTTTGACTCCTTCAGATTCAGTTGTGTGAAGGTCACAAGCAGGTTCTGGTGCACTTGGGGAGCATTTGTATGTTGAATTTCTTAATTGCAACCAGAAGAGCTACATTCCTTGGCATTGCTGAGAGGCTGCTGGAGGAATGAAGTGTATTCCCAGAACAATTCGTACTGCGGGGCGATAGGATGCACTGAAAATGACAATTGGCTGGGAACCACAAAGAAGAGAGAAATCACTAAGTTGATTTGAAAGATGGAAGAAGGGTTTGAATTAGCCTGTGTCCATTCTTATTCATCAAAGTTGCTCCCTGGGATTCGAGGCAGCATGCCCTCCATAAAGGTTTCCCAAGTAATGAATTCAGTCTTTCTGTGGACCAGCAGAGCCAGAGCCAGCTCATAAGTCCAAGGCTCAGCATATCAGCCAAATGTATAACTAATGTGAGCCAAGTCTTTTTATTATTATTATTTTATTTTAATAGACACATTTTTGGGTCATATGTTGGTCCTTACTTTCTATCAGCATAGCTACTGCATCGGGGCATAACAGTTACGCTGTAAGTTATTAAAATTAACACAATTTCTCATACTGAGGCTAGGAGTATCTGGTTTCCTTTTCATGTATTTGCAGGAGGAAAGCACGCTCAAGAGTCTGGAGAGAAGTATGGGTCTGATGCTCCCTTATACATTGCTATTTTTGCAGCCTAAAATGGTGTAAAGGAAGCTGCAATTTGGGAAACTTTTCAGGAACTGCGGAATGAGACTAAAGCACAAAATTTCCTTAATTGTAAAGATTCTTTCTCAGAAAGGGTTTGGGTTTTTTAGTGCATCAACTGAAACACAGAGCAGTAATTTCCTGGTGCTTTCCACACTTTACCCAGAAAATACCCTTTACAAATCTTCCCCTTAATCCCCCAGTAAATTTACCCCAGCCTTCTCTTTCTTATTACACTGAGCCCCAAGCACCTACAAGACAAGCAGTATGTATGGTGGTTTTCAGGCTGTAGGGACTTCACTGTGCTACAGGGATTTAGGTATTTTCAGGCCTTGCACATTGTCAGAGATGTGGCCAGAGGAATTCCAATACCCAGGCTGGGCTCAGCTCTGGTTACAACTAGGTCAATAGCAGTTAAGTGGATATAGTTGACCTCCCTCAGATCTAATTTTTGCCACTCTCCCTTCCCTTACCACCCCCTTCCTCAGTGAAATTTAAAACTGCCCACAGGGCAATAAAAGGAACCAGCCTGGCTGCCCTTTGCATTGTCCTAAATTGCAGATAGGAGGTCTGAGCTATACACAAAAAATTAGATTTGTTTAGGGATTTTTGGTTTTTTTCCTTTCATTTACTGGCAGCATAAATAATTGCTATCCTGGGTGGTAAATGATGGTGTGATTCTTGTGGCTGAGATCTGGGAATGAGAAAACACTTTGATCTTTCTGTATGCAATTGCAGTCAGCACTGCTCCTATAAGGGAGAACTCAATTAAGTCCATGCATCCCATGCCTGACCATGCACTTATTCCAAGTGAGATTTTGGGTAAATGATTTAACTTCCCTATTTCATGGGAACAGGATTAATAATCAATAGGATTGATTATTGCCTCCAAAGCTCTTTAAGGTGCTTGTTTGCTGTTGCAAGCACAGTGATGGTGACCCTGCAGACAAGACTGTCAGAATTTTGCCTTAGACATGCTCTGTGTAAGGCAAAGCAGTGTCATGAAATTGCACTAACAACATGCTTTTCCCCAAAACAAGATGAAAAAGTTACTTTGTGGCCTAATCCAGCTCCCTCACTTGCGGAGAAACCACTGGTGACCCTGATGGGTGTTGTGAACCTTGAGTTTGGGGAGGAGGAGGAGGAAGGGGTCATATGCGTGGGTTTAATTCACGGTTTGCACGCCTTTCTTCCTCCATTAAATCTCCTCTTTACTGAAGAGCAAGGGCAGGCAAGGCAGTCTGCAGGGTGCTGTGTGCCCAGCAGCATCCCAACATTTTTTAGGCTGCAGAGACATCTGGTGGCATTTATCCAGCCTCTGCAGGCAGTGCATCCACCCCTACTCAGAAGTCACAGCAACCTTTTCTCTGAACCAAGCCTTTTTCCACAGCAATCTTATCTCCTGTTATCTTATTAAAAAAAAAACCCAAAAAACCACACACACACCTCCCCCCCCTTTTTAAATTCTCAACGTAGCAAGAAAACATCTAAGCAAATTTGCAGAGTGCATCCTAATATCCCCACTGTATGGTCATTGTTCTGCATCTTGCTCTATTCAAGATAACCTCTTTCCCACCCCAAACCTAATTAAAATTACAAAAATGCCACTTTGCTTGCCACCTCCTGTGAATTGCCAGACTCTCACTGGACAGATAATTTTGTGGCTCAAGCTTCTGTGATAAACCAGCTCTAATTCATGCCAAGTGTCCTCCAGGTGATACCACAGCCCAAGGTAAATGCTGGGGGTTTTACCTAATTAATTCCACACAAGCTTAGAGGGATCAAAGCCAGAGCTGCCAGAGACAGCAATCCACTTGTGTAGGGACCATCCTCTTCTTTAATCAGTGAAAAAAAATCTTTTCTTCCCATGTTTCATTTGTGTTTCATTTCCCTTACACTTCACTTCTGAGCAAACTGCAGCATGTCAGCTTCCCCTGCTCCCCACCTCCAAAGGGAGGAGAAAAGGAGGGAAGTCTGTTCCTGCTCCCATGGTTGCTGCTAATGGCTTTACCAAAATTCAAAAGGCAAATGATTACTTGTGTGGGGACAGGTAGAAAATTCTACTAAATCTATTTTCATAAAAAGGGCCTTGTTAGCATGCAGTCTGCTGGGGGTTAATTCCCCCAGGATTTTGCTGGGGAACAGGGACTTGCTGGCAACATAATTCTGCCTATCTACAAAAAAACTACCCATTAAGAAAATTAAAAAACAGAAGAAATGTGAGTTTACATTTAATGTCACATATACATTGTCCTTCAGCAATGTCTGTGGCAGACTTTCAGAAATCACCTGGCAAAATACCTTCAGCAGATGCTGAAGTGAGGTGATCCTTCCCCTCTGTTCAGTCCCTGCTGAGACACACCCTGGAGTGCTGGGTTCAGTCCTGGGCTCCCAGGGCAAGACAGACATGGTCATATCTGAGGGGCACAGAGATAAATACTATCTTGGAGAACCTGACATGAGCAGAAGGTGGAAGAGATAACTCAGCCTGGAAGAGACCAGGCTCAGGATCATCTTGTCAGTATTGATTCGATCTGATTAACAGGAGGATAGAGAAACTGAGGCCAGACTCTTCTCAGTGGCCTTCAGAGGCAAGAAAAGAGGCAATGGGCACAGACTGAAATTCAGGAAATTCCACTTAAGCTAAAGAAAAACCCTTTTTACTGTAGGGGTGGTTGAACACTGGAATGGGCTGCCCAGAGAGGGTGTGGAATCTCCATCCTTTGAGATATTCGCGACTAAACTGGACACAGCCTTGAGAGGCCAGCTCTAGTTGTCATTTTTTAGTGAGTTCAATTGATAGTTACTCTAGTTCCCAAAATCTTGGAAACACATGGTCTAATGAGGTTGTGAACATATATTCTCTAGTCAATTGACTGATTCCTATTAAGTTTCTCCTAGCCCGGAGCTTTTTGATAAGAACAATGGTGGTGATATAGTGGATATTAAAATGGGATATGTTTGATTGAAAATACCACTGAGCTGATATATTTCTGTTCTCTGACAGGATGAATTATGAGAAATAGGTAGAATAACTAGGGCCCCAAAATTTAAGGGCTCTTCAGCAAATATTTCTTTTTCAGAGAGCTAAAAGCAAGGTGGAAGGAGGAGGAACACTTTGCTCAGTTCTAGCTGGCTGGGTTTTAGCTACTGTTTTGAAAACTGCTACAGCATTACATGGTAGTACCCTAAAAATGGCAATTCATCCATGCTGTAGTGCTTACACCCAACAAATCAATTAATATTTAATTTTATCATGAACATGTGAGAGTGAGCAGTTCTCACATTAACTCTTGTTCTCTGCTCTCATTAAATACCTTTTCTCATCAAACTTTTCCCACATTAAAGTGGTACACTGTCTTCCAGGTAAATCAAAGTGCCAATATAAACCACTTTTCCGATAAAAGAAAATTTTTATTTCAGCAAAAATGGTTGAGGTCCAAAGCTGATGTCAGTTTAAAGGTGGAACATATTAACATCAGATTATTTTCTAGTGAGGGTGAGATAATTGTAAAAATGGTCTTGTTTAAAATTATACCAGGCATAATGGCCAAGTTGAAATTTCTGACTGTTATAGGGAGCTAAAAATCTACATATGGCCAGAAGGAATTTATTTTCTGAAGCAAAATATACAGAATTCTGGCAATGCCCAATAGCCAACATATAATGAAACACAACTGAGCTGAAACTGCTTAATAGGTGCATTTTTCAGCACAAAAATGCTTCCACATTCACTTAGTGCTAAAGGTGCATCCATATGGTTCCTGTACAGTGTCATGTAGAGATACCAAAGTTAAATTTGAAAATAACAGGCATAAACTGTGGGCACATGTGAGCGAACTCTGAGCGTGCTGTAAAAGAGGGGGGGAGATGAGGAAAGAAAATCCAAAACCCAACCCCAAAACAACAGTGAATAACTATGTGTGACACATGAGCCAGCTGGAAAAGCCCTTTGATTCACTCACACAGACTCTTTATTGTTTAGTTGGTTTGGCTTGGTTTGATTTTTTTTTAGCTAAGGGCATCCAGCCTTAGCTCATGTCAGACAAAATAATTGTTTTGGTCATGAAATCATTTCCACTGCTCACTTCCTGTCTAAATCATCAATATGATGAAGCTACTTGGGGATGAAGAGAAGTCTGAGGAGCATTGGACTGCATTTCTTTGCGTAGGTTAGAAATTCAGCTGAAGTAATTTAGTAAATATTTACCTATGCTAATATATCACAGCTATGTAGTTTTGGCAAAAGTAGTTTCCTTTGAAGGATGGTGCAGTCAGTATTACCTGTCTAAAATGTTTATTCTTATTTCGTAATATGTCTTCCCCCTCTTATTCTGCCACAATTTTATATTTTTCAAGGAAGTGCTATGAAGTTAACAGATTTCTCTCCACTGAAGCACAGCCTTCTTTCCTCTTGATTTGTTTTAGATTAAGACTCTTCTGGCTATCACATGAAGAAAATAGTGTAATATCCACTGGGACTTCATTTGTGTGTGTTTAAGCTTGATTTTCTATCTGGATATAAAGTGATAATTCTGAGGGATTATGAAGTGGTTCTCATTTTCAATGTACTTCACAAAGAGAAACTGTTCAGTTTTCAACAGCCCTACGCAGCAGAAAGGTAAGTAAAGTTTCATTACCCAGATTCTTGCCTTGTAGGTGGGCTGCAGAGATTCAAACCAGCATTGCCATAGACAATTCCCAGAGCCTGGGTGCTTAGGCAAAAAAGATCTAGTTTTCAGTTTTCAGCTGGCAAATTTCCACGCTGCTCATGTATGAGTTTATGGCATGCAGGGTGCCCAGCACTCCTACAAACGTACCACACTTTAAGACTGTCATCATTATGAATTCTTTTTCATGGCCTCATAGTGAATGGAAGGAGAGTTGCACCAGGCTGGAAGAGGATGTGGTGCTCTACCTTCTCCACAGTGTGTTTAGCCAGCCAGATTTATTTTTAAGTAGAAATAATTTTGTCTGAGGTGACTGACTGTGGTCCTGATTCTGCACAGAACTACTTACACAGGTGACTTCCTGCATGAGAATAATTAGCTCCAATGATCCTGGATGCACAGCAGGTCAAACACATCCATGCTTTTTTTTTTTTTTTTTTTTTTGCAGTATGAGACATTAGCAAACGCAAAGGAATTGAACGCAAACCTCCTTTTTTACACCCAGCTGGATTTTGACACCAGAATATTAGCTCCATTAGACAATTACTTCTCTATACAGCAAATACTTTTAAATTGGAACCTTTTTTTTTTTTTAGCAGATTGTAACAAACTGGCCCTTAATTGGTCTGAGCACACAGAAGTGCCAGTGGGAAGGAATGGTTTGCTCACAGAACATTCACCCTGTGCAAACAGCTGCACAAGCAGCACCATAACACTGCCACCATCATTTTTTTTTAAAGCAACAGAAGCAAAGGTTAATTGCTTGCATTTACCTCACCGTTCAAAGTGACCTCATACAAAAGATTTCACCTAACAGCTGCTTGAACTTTACAGCCTGAAATTTCATACAATTTGTTGGAATTACCTTTTAATTAGTCCTTTGGGTTTATGTATGGTGTTTATTGATTAATCCTTCAGTAGTTGTTTTTAAATAACAGAGTAATTACCTGTGTTGGGTAGCCCAGTCACACTCCACCATTCCCTCACCCTCCTTTGCAATGTTGAGTGGGGACAGCAGCACCAAGCCAAAGTGTAGAGAGGGGAGGAGAAAGATCTTCAAGTTGCTGCCTGTTTAGCTAGTCCCATAAGTAGAAGTATTGCTTGTTCAGCACAAAACACTGAGCCTAGATTGCTTTTCCCTATGGAGAGTCAGGCTTTTTAGATTTGGTGCTCTGCTTTTCCTAATATGGCTGAAGCTGTGGCTTGGGCTGGCGTCACCACCTGCCTGTCCCCACTTCCCACCTCCCTCATGGGACAAGCAAACAGAAGAGTGCAGTACCATGGTTGGTGCCATCAGCCCCTGAGGACTGTGGAAAGAGCTGACAATAGCTAGATTTTGTTACTTTTTGTTTCAGCAGAGAAAACAAGTGTGAGGTTCTGTCATGCTGGACACTGGAAAACCAGTCTTTTCCTGAGCAAAGCAGTTGAAGCAGGAAGAGCAAGGAGACCATGGAGGGAGTGGAGATTTGTAGGGACAGGGCAGGGGACATGCAGTGGCAGTCTGGACTGTGACAGCATGACTGCTGCAAGGGGAAGCAGCACCAGAGAGGACCCCCACAAAAGGCATCATCAAATACCACCCTCCTGTGCATGTCCAGTGATTTTGTGCCCAGGTGGAACTGCAAAGAGCTGGGAGGCAACACAGAATTGGGTTCATAGGCTTTCTTTCTACTTCTTTATCAGGGAATGGCTTTTGGCTGCTGTTTGCTGCCTGGCCCTCCCAGCTCCCTCTGAGCTTGGGGAAGCACATGCTTCTGGAGGATCCCCACACTTCAGCCTATTTTTGTTTTTGTTGGCTTCCAACAGTGCTATGGGGGAGAGTTTTCTGGGATACAGTCAGTCTCTCTGTTTATTCCAGTCAGTTCTGGGACTCTCAGTCTCTCTGTTTATTCTTCCCCCACCCCCTACCACTTCTGCTCAACTCCTCCAGGTCCACCAGACAGCGTGGTTTGCCTTCCATGAGCTCCCTGCCCTTCCTGGACACTGTGGGAGAAAGGGAGCCTTCAATAATTAGCACGTATCTGGATGGAAAATATAGATCCTATCCATTGTTTGAGGCAGAAAACAAAAAAGAATAAGTTGACTCATATTCCATATCCCATAGTAAAGTTCAACCAAAAGCATTATTCTCTCCTCTCTGTTTACCACCTGTGCTTAGTTCAACAATTTGGAAAAAGATGCTGCACTTGGTGGGTTGGCAGTCAGATGTTAAAAAAAGAGGTCTTTTGAGGTGCAGTTGTCATCTGGTCTGTAGGCAGATGCTCGTTGTTGTACCAGCAATGAAAATCAGATGCATTGCAAGTTTCAACCTCAGAAGCCGTATCTAATAACAAGCACTGTTGGTTGGTTTACTGTAGGAAATGAGTTTAAAACTGTATCTGACCAAACTGCTGAGGAAGCCAAGGCTGTGGCTTTAGGTTCTGGCAGAAATAAATTAACGGTTTTCAACACCCATAAATAAGGTTTTTTCCTCTTCCCTTCCATCACTCCACCATGACATGGGAAAGTAATTCAACTCTGTAACCCACAAAATCTTTATCCACAGATTGATTTTCCACTATTATAACACGCAATGGAGAGTTGACTTAACAGATAGCAAGAGGACCACCAGGACTGGCCCATGATTAGCAGCAGGAGTGTATGGCTGGAAATGGGGAATGGAGGAGATAATTTGGCTCACACCATAAGCTGAAGCTCTGCACTGGGATGCAAATATACATCAACAGCTGCCTCTTCTGCCACTGGACAATTCTACCTCTCTAAGAAATTTCATCTTGGTAATGTCGAGCAGGACTTTTCTACCCATTAGCTGATTGATTCCTGTAACCCCTCCTGTACACAGGTGGTCAGCAGGGCTCTCCTGCTCTGCAGAGAGAAACTCTGAATCAGAGCAGTCAAGATGCAATTTTTATTTCATGACTGCAAAGAGATAACTCAGATTTCTAGCTCTCCATCTGCCTTCTGCTCACACTCTACCCCTATGCCCACCCCACTAGTCAAATCTTCCTAAAGAATAGCAAGTACTATTTTAGCTCTTCAATTTCAAAGAAAAATCATCTTCTGTTTTGCGGGGATTAAACAAGAGCAACATCATTGATGTTGCAAGGCTTAAATACCATTTTTTCCTCTGAAGAAAATCCTGGAAGATTCTTCTTTGCAGTACTATTTGGCAGGTTGTACATGGGGCATCACCTGAATTTTGATCCTCAGAAGCCAGCAATAATTAGATAGAAAAGCAGGCCAAGAGGAATTCAGGGAATCATACTCAAATAGCCTGTCTCCAATGACACAGAAAAGGCCTCCCCATGGTCAGCTCAAAGGTTTGCAGTGCTGCCTTCTCTCTGCTGTACTAACGGGAGGATTCCTCTGCAGAAAACAACCCATTTCATACAAGACAAGCCAGTATCAGGTAGGAAAGCAAAGCAGACTACTCAAGTAATTTAGGTTTTTTCTTACTTTATACCAAGACGCTGTCTGGTAGGAGATTGAGGAGTCCTGAAGAGCTTTACAGGGCAGCACCACTTCCTCAGCACACCTCACAGCAACATCTGGGATCATCACAGAAGTCCCACGGATCAAGCACCAAACTGCAAAGCACAGGTACACATCACCTTTAAAAGAGGTTGCTTACACAATCCTTCCTGTCTTCCCAAAACATATCCCCACAAAACAAACGTGAAAGACCAGAAGGAAAATTGCAGGGCTGCCCACTTACGATTGCACAGGATGACGAGCAGAGCACAGACTCCCAAAGACATGGCTTTTCCTGCTTCAGATCACAGAGCAGCAACAGTGTGCCTCTCTGCAGGATGGACTGTGAGAGCAGAGTGAGGCTGTGACTGCTTCTAAAGTGATATTTTTGAAGGCAGACTGGGGAATCCCCCAGACTTATCTTGAGGATTTCGTCATAGGGAAAATCCCCACATGTATGAACCAACGCTCCTCCCCTTAAATCTGTGAGGTCACTCCCATTTCTGCAAGCACTTGCAGTGGTAGGAACTCACCTCCCTTTTTTATTTTTTTCTCCCCCTCTGGATTGATCTGAACAGAGTTATGTTTGACCAAAGGGCACGGTGGGTTGGTGTGAAGGCCATCAAAATCAGCACTCAACAAATCTCTCTTGAGTGACAAAATGTCAGGGGAAAGGGCTTGTCAGCTCAAAATCCCCTCTCAACCTTCTCTCTGCAGTTCTAACAGCACAGTGCCTGTGCAAAGGTTGGCCTTATGATGTGACATTTCTGAAACCACATATAAGACCTCAGGTCACAGCACCATGGAAACACTTTGACTTGGGGCCAAGGGCTAAACAGGAATTATCAGCATGGCTGAGCGAAACAAACTGTATTTCAGTAGAGTTACACATTTAACTCTGCAGGTAGGCACACATGAGGTAAAACATTATCTCTTCTTAGCATATTTTGTCATTTTCAAGACAAACAAAGGCATCTGGAATGACATAACTTTACAAATTATATGCTGGAAAATTTCATTGTGAAAAAAAGTCAAGGCAGCTCCCAGAAGACGAACCATTTGGACATCCCCTCTAGATATCTGGAGGGGGGAGGGGAAATCCCTTCCCTGTGATCTATGAGAGCTGCTTACCCCTGGAGAATTTTTGAGGAAGTCCAAGGTCGATCACAGAAGCATTTACAAATCCTGAAACTGAAAGTTGCTGATGTTATTTTTGGAAAGCACTTGTGGCTGCTGTCTTTAGGCTGCTGAGATCATGATGGAGAGAAGTTATTTAGGGGGGGTGGGGGTTAAGATTTGATGAGTGGAGAATGTATGGTCAGCCCCTTTTGAAAACCAGGGTTCTGGAAGCCATTCCACTCTAGCCACCCGAAATCCAAATCACCTCTAGAAAACTTTGTGAGGTGAAGTCAGTTTGACAAGTCCTCACCATGCAAAAGTCCTACTCAGATGAGTAAATGCTGTGGGTGGGTAACACTTTTGGAAACTCCAGTCTGTTCTGTGAAGAAAGTCGGACAGCAATTTCACTGGGGGCCTCACTGTTGACTCCTCACTTATTGGTAAAGCTTTTTGCCTCTATCTTCATTGACCATAATGGTAAATATAACAGGCTCTAAGCTTTATTTTTCTCTTTGTGTTTTCTGGTTTCAAGGACCAGGACCTCAGTCAATTACTTAGAAAGTACAAGTGAAATATAAAACCCGGTGGATCTCTTGAGAGTGAGAGAAAATCACTTCTTTCTGCTGTGTGAAATAATAAGAGTCCTTGAGAAGATAGAAGGGGGGGGAGGGCTGCTGAAGAAAATCTTAGAGAGAACAGGGCTCCAGTTAATATATTTCACATCTGTTCTTCACTAAAATGATGACTTTTCTGCCCCCATGAGTCGGTCACACATCAAGCCCATCTCCAAGAAGGGCACTCAGCTTTCACCCAAGGGCCTCTTTCTGTGAGTCCTGCAGAGCTACGTGTTTACCCTTCATAAACCCATCAAGAGGCACAACCTTTCCCTATCTCCCTTTTCATTGTGAGGAATCCCCCATGAGCAAACCACAGCAAGCTCCTGCCCCCACTGTGGGTCAGCCCAGAGCAGTCCTTCCCCTGGTGGCCTGGCCAGCAGCAGCCAAGGGGGCTGTGGCAAGCCTGAGCTGGGGTCACAAGTTTGCCCACACAGAAGTGCACTGAAGGTAAGCATAAAGGGCCAGGCTTCAGCACTGGGAAATGTACATGTCACACACACTTGCCAAGGTGATGTTAAACAACATTCTTCCTCAGTTGGTTAAAATACAGGACTCTTAAAAACACACGGGTTTTCCCTCCAGGACAGGCATAACTTCAAGCAAAACAGCTCTTTTCCTCCAGAAGTATTTGCAAGCTCAGCTGCTGCTCCACAGCACACTGCGTGAAGCAGGAGAGCAAGATATAAAAAACAAAAGCTGAAACTCCCTTTGCTAGGGAAGGAGAAATAATTTGGTTTCTAAATTTTCCCTGGCAGGGATTTTTTTTCTTTAGGGAAACTTTGAACTGGTCTGTACTTTCCATCCTAACTTTTAATATCCTTTCTGTGGTTTCAAAGATCAAGTCTATTGTCTCCAGAGCCCTGGAACCTGCTTTGAGTTTCACTGAGCAGTGGAAGCAATGGGAGCTCTGCAGCACGAGTCTGGGTGTGGGAGTGAAGAGGTAGTGATTGCCTGTCAGCCTTCTCCATGAGAAACAGATCCACATCTTTGAGGGCCCTCAGCAACTGCAGGAGCTGTACAGTTACATGGATAAGTGGAAGTTTATCATTAAATTAATTCTGTGGATCTAATGAGACCTGCTTTTGTGCAGTGTGTCCTATTGCCTTTTGCTCTCCTTCCCTTGCCTGCACCACTCACTACAGCAACCGTGAGCCCTTGATCTCACTGAGGAAGAAGCAGCATCTGCTCTGGTGGGTCCAGAACCGCACACGTGATGACTGACATTAACAAGCAGTGTGTAAAACTGCTGTGCTCTGCCTACCTTTCCCTTAGCAAGGGCACTCATTTGGATCTTCATCTTTGACCCAGCTGCTGATTTTCATGAATTTCATAGGCACTTAATTCTCTTTGAGCCTCGATCCCTCTGTCAGTTTGATAGAAAGCAGGTTCAGAACATACTGGCTGATAGACAGCCAGATGGCATGATCACAGAAATTTCATTCTCTGTGGGAAATGAGGCTAGAAGCACAAGGATGTGGGATGGATTCATAGGATAAGGTTAAAAAGTCAAGACTGCATATTTTTTCAGTGTTGATAGAACCTTGGAAATGCTGTTCATGGAATCGTATCCTGTGTCCTTGAACCAGGTAGGTACTATATCCCTCAGATACTTGTGTAGCAGAGTTTTCCTGATTTCTCACTCCAGTGTGTGGCTGCAAAATATATAAGAATGCTTATTTCATATGTTTTCCCCCTGGTGTGAGCGTTCATCAGGAAGCACAGCATTTAAGAAAAAACAAAACCTTAGGTCTCTACAAGGAATACAGAGCTCTCCCCAATGAAGGTTTAAAGGTTAAGACAAAGGTGTCAGAACAGCATTTAACATTTTTTTCAAGGAACAGATTTCTCTGTATTTGGGATATGATTATCAAATATAATTTGTTCCACTGCATTTAAGCTCCTGCTGTGAATAAGGTCCATCCACGTGCTTCATGTCTGTTGTGAAGCCTCTGGCAAAGGGGGTTGTTTATTTATTATTATTACTCTCCTGTGCAGCAATAAATATTGTCTGCTTCAGTGCAGCTAGCAAAACTGGGAGCCCTTTGCTATATGTTTTAGCAGACAGCTGTTTTTTAAATAATATACTGTGTGTAACATTGCAATGTCAGCTAAGGAACGGTGACAGAAGAATCCACAGCCACAAAAGCAGAGCAGTCATGTATTTTTAGGGGCCCAGCAGAGCTGCAGCCACAGCGTTTATTTTCCTGTCATGCCTTGATCTTGACGCTGCCCACACCAGCAAGAAAAAGCGACTGAGACTTCCCAGGCTGCAGCTAATGAGAGGTGTGTAGATTACTCATAAACTGAAGTGAGGGAAGTTTAAGAACAAGTTCTCTTCTCTGCCCCTTTATGGCAGATGTTGGGTCAGGAACTGCCTTTGCTGTTTAAACAGTGATGATCCAGCAATACTGAGCAACCAAAACACTGGAACTATGACCTGGTGTGGAGCACAGAGCTTTGTACTACAGACTGTCTGCTGCTGCCAGCTCAATAAATAACACCCAATTAATTATACACAAACAGCCAGTCCTCTGAAATGCCTGGACTTTGGAGTGAGCCATTTGAGATGTGCCAGCCCTGTTTGTCAAAGTAGGAATTAAGCATACTGAAGTAGAAATTGAAGTGTGACCCAAAGAACAGGTCCAAAATGGAGGCACCCAAAACCAGAAACCTCTTTAGATTGTGTTGACCTGGGAGTTTAGGAATTGCCTTTAGCCAAGAAGGGAGCAAGAGGTTATCACAAGTCTATACACACGACTGTAAGAATTAGGATAAGGCTGTACTGAAGCTTTACCTAGTCCAGCATCTTGTCTGCAGCTGCAGGCAGTGAGTTGTCAGGTAGCCAAGCAGCCCAAGGTGCTGTATTCAAACTGCAGTATGTCCACTGGAGATACACATTGAAATCTCATTTTTAGCAGGGCCCTGGAGCCTCTTTATTCATCAGTTTGGTAGATGGTGCTTGTCTCACCAGATCTGGGGACATCCTGTACAGAAATCTTTGCAGATTTCAGTGAACTCTACATTGCTTGCCCTACATGTGGGGTCATCAATGCTGCCTTCTCCAGAAGGTAAATAGCAGATTATTGCTCCTGACATTTCTACAGTTCTGCAACAGTAGTCCCCATATAGTCCCTGCATTGTAGATGTCCTTCTTGGATCTCGCATCTCCTTGCTACACCCAGACTGGCACTGTTTTACTAGAGCTCTGAAGTTCAGCATGTCTGTCCCCAAATCATGCTGTGGAAATGTTTACTCCTCCTCGTGCTCCTCTCTCTTTTCTCTTGCCTGTACAACTTCCATAGACACATTCTATGGGACCTCTTACACTGGAAGAAGTTAGGGATCCCAGCAGGTCACCTAGCTGATTCCATGGCCCACGGGGAATGCAAGTCAGGAGCTCCTCCTGGGAGCAGCCTGTGCTGACAGCAAGCTTTACAGAATGCCCTGACCATTGTATGCCATCCAGGGACCCACATGTACACACACTAACTGTGCCAAGCTACGGCCCCTCTCCTGGCGCCTTCCAGACCTCTTGTTTGGTTGTTTTTTTTTTAATACCTTCCCCATTTGTGGTCCCACTGAGTCATGGGATTTCCTGATCAACTTCCCCCACCATCCCCAGCAGAAGAAGAAAGAGGAAGCCTGGTGAAGAGTCCTGGTGACCATGGTGCCTTTATCCATTCCCTTTTCCTCTGAAGTCTCTCAGCACAGCATCACTGACAATTGTCCCCTGGCTCCTCAGATGTCTTCAGGGTGGGGTGCATACTCCTCTGGTTCCCTGTCTGTACATTCCTGGCATTTTGATATTGATCTGCCTTTCTTCCCTCCTTTGCTGTCTCTCATGATCATTTGGCTTTCTCCAGGCCTTTTGAGGAGCATGAGATCAGTGCAGGCATGCGCTGACACCTCAACAGAATACTTGTCTAGCCTGAAACGAGTTAAGGCAACTCACCCCTACTATGTGTAATAACTTTGAAAAGCCTTCACCACATTGTCTTCTCACCATATGCCCTCTTTTCCAGTTCATTTATAAATAGGTTAAACAGCAGGAGCCCAAGAACAAAACCCCCTCAAGCATCACTAGAGACTACCCTCAAATGTGGATGATGGCCATTTACCCTCCTTTTTTAATAGGTTATTCACGTGAAGGCTTTTTCTGTTGTCCCATGGTGCCTTAATTTCTTTCAGACTCCTTACTGGTGGACCTTTATCTCTTCAGAAATTGTTGCTGGGTTTCTATATGGATGACCTTGTTGTGGTTTTCATTTAACTTGCCAGAGTTTATGATCCTTTCTATTTTCCATTCTTGGACACAACTTCTATTTTGTGAAGAAAGTCTTCTGCTTCTTATAAATTCCTTTATCCTGCTGTTAACTGTGTCAGCTTTTCTTTTCCAAAGTCTTTGTCCATATGCAGAGGAGAGAAAAAATTTACTCCTAGATGCTGTGTTTAAATAGCCACTAGGCAAACTTTTTAGCCTTTAGGCATCCATTTTAGCTTATTTTTAACGAAGTTCCTTGTTCTTATGTAATTCTATTACAGTCTGGGCTTTTTTTGTTTTGTTTTGTTTTGTTCCCTAAGTATGTTGAGCAGGGGCATTTTGAACCAGATTCTGCAGGTTGCTCTGGGCTGATATAAAAGTTCCTCTTGTTTCGTATGCTCTTTCACGCAGAAACAATATTTTCATTTTATGAAGCATCAAATGTGACATTTATCCAATATACAAGTAGGATATTGATACCTGCTGCTGTTGTTGCATTTCTTGCTCTGTCAGCAACTCCAATCTCCCTCAGCATGTAATAGATACAGACATTTGATTTAATACTGACATGATATGGCATATTTCTAACTCAGGCCAGAAATGTCAGGCTATATAGGTTTTGAGCTGCCTGTAAACAATATTAACATGTTACTTTGATTTGGCACAAAGGTTTCTCTAATATATGTTACCACTTCTCTACTGCCTCTGCCTCCTCTGTCTCTGTTTTTATGCTTTGTACCGCAATTCCAAAGCATCTGATCAATTGCCTTCTTCCCATCAGGTTTCTGTTTAAAGTCATCTTGTTTGTTAGACCTCTAGCTTTCATTAAAAAAGCATATTTTCTTTTTCTCTTGCTATACTATGAGATTCTTCTTGTTTGATTATTCTTCATTCTCCCTTTTAAAGTTTCACCAAATTATTGTTATTCAATGGAGGATAAAGTTTTCCTGACTACCTGCTCTGAATATGTGCCATCCTGAATCATGTTTTAGCACTTGTCAGCTTCTCCCTTCCTTCAATCTAAAAAAAATCTCCTAATATCTTTTTACGTACCATCACTGGTTTTATTTTAGTTTACCTGAATCTGACTCATGCATAATGAAAGTTTTCCCTTTTTCTAGCAAGTTCAAATCCTTTGTCTTCAGCTAGTTCCTAGCCAGTCATTGACAGCTTGTCTCTGTTTCTCCCAGTTCAGCTCTGCTCATGGTATTGGAGGCATTTCAGATGAAGTTACTATGGAATTCCTGGCCTCCAAATTACCATCTGACTGCACCTATTTTGCCCTCAAAACTGTCTCCTCCCTTCTCGAGGCCTTTGCTCCATACTCTGTGTCTGGAGACTTTCTCAAGCCTCCTCCAAAAGCCTGCCCAGATTTTCCACATCATCCAGCAAACAGGTATTGCACCCAGCAGTCTAATCATCATGCAGTTCTTTTTGGTATCACAAAACCACATGGATGTATGCCTGACAGGGCATCAGGGGTCATCTACTACTGTGTCTTCTCAAAACTCACTGCAAAAATGAACGTGGCCTCAAGAGATGAGATCATTTCTGTCCCTCCCCCAGATAAGACTGCCACTCACAGAGCCTTCCCCCACCTCAGCAGCTTGGGATCAGCCTTCAGACAGGTCTGTTGAGTGATAATCCAAAAGAGATTGTCAGTGCATCTGTGTTACGCTGAAATCTTTCAGTTCGGGTGTCATAGCCTAAAGGACCAGGATGTTGGGCTGATTGCACTGGATGCACACTGCCCTTACAGAAATGATTCACAGTGGTCAGTGGAGCAAACTGAGGACTCCATGCCCACTCATTCTGTAAACAGCCACTGCTGATTTACATTAGAAGGGGTCTGATGGGCTCTGTACACAGCTCCAGGCACAGATCCCTGAGGGAGGAGCCATTCAAATGCCTAAACTAAGGAGACAGGCAAAACTCCTTCTCTGGCAGATCTCCTTTTATGTCACCCAGCACCACTGGTCTGGACTTGCTGTGAGTGCATGGTGAGTCTTTGGTTTCTCTCTTATTCCTTGTCACTGACATCCAGAGAGGGGAAAGTGCAAGGGATGCTGGAATATATTGCTTTGCCCTCTGGTACACTTTGGATCTTCATTTTTTTAGCTTAGAAAGACATTCTTACAAATACTTTCCTTCAACTACCCTGAGCAGAAGCATTCCACAGGAGTCAGAAATGGTGACTCTTAACAAGGGACCTTATACTAGAAACACTGCTGGGGTTGAAGTATGTTTATTCCTTTTGGTTACATTTCTTAGTTGCTCCTTCATTCTGTTTTAGCTTTCAAAGAAAAGATCTACTGCCTGAGAGCTCTACACTCGTGGAAGAAAATAAGACCCAGCAAAATGGAGAGCCCCAACACCCAACAAAGACTGTGAAGCACCATGTGTGTAGTTGCCACTGGAACAGCAGTTTCGTGGAAGGTAGCCTAGAATGGAGCCTAGCTTGCATAGAGGTGAGGGACAAGGACATCTAAACAAGGGAGCACACTCATGAGAGTTCCCATAAAGTCTCTGGGAACCACTTTCTTCAAAATAGTAGACACTCCCCCAGACACTCAGCTCCTACAGACTCGCTCATTCCTTCAGCCTAGGGCTCTGCTCACAAGTTGTCATCAGCAAAACTTTTTTGTCATCATTGCAACCCTGCTGATGCACATTAGGGATAGAAAGGGGAACCACTGTTTCTTGAGGGGGAGGCTGAGGAAACAGGTGACGACATGTCGTGGGAGGATGAGCAGTGAGAAATGGAGAAATGAAAAATGGAAAGTTTTCACTAGAGCTGTGACAAATACAATTCCTCTAATAGAACTAGACGGCAGAGTGGGCAGAGACAACTTGACGGCCTTTTAGAAGAGGAAGGAGTGACAAATATGTGAAGATACTAAAGTGGCCTATGTCCTGGGAGCCCTGACTCTCAGGCTCTGGGGGTTCATGCTGAGATGATTTAAGAAGCTCCTGGTCCAAGTTGCTCACCCATTACCGTGGGTTGTTGCCCTGTCACTGACTTGTCAGAAGTAGCCATGTGCCCACACCATAGGCACCAGACTGATATATTGGCATAACTGAGGTGTCTGTGGCTAATTCAGTTTACTAGGAGGTGGACTGTAATGGCCAAGGAATCTTCTTCTTGATCCCTATCAGGTTTAGTTGAATGGTGGCCAGCTGAGGTCAGGAACCTCCTGAGACACCACAGCCTAACCAGACAAGCACCAAAAGTGGCCAAGAGGTCACCAGGAGAGCCTTGATACCAATTTATCCAATATTTTTGTCTTTAGACCTCCTTCTCTCTGCTTTTCACTAACTCCTTTGTTGCCCCCTAGCTTGCAGAAGGCATTGGAGAAGGTTTCCAGCAGCCCTGTAAGCCTGTTCTTCTGGTGTCTCCGTTCCTCTAGGGAGCTGAACACCAGACTGAGTGGTACAGGTGGGAAGTGATCCCATGGTATGGTTCAGAGAAGAGCACTGGTAGTTTTACAGAGTGGCTGTCAGGGTGCAACACACAGAGGTGGGTAGGGAAAAATCCCAGGCTAGCAGCAGCAGGGTAGCCTAAGAAGAGGCAGCCCCAGCCCTAGGCAGCCCCAGCCCTGGCCCCAGGCATCCAGCATCTCCATGGGGATGGAAATGTGCCTGTGGCCAGGCAGGGCAGAGCTGTGGGGAGCTGGAGACTGGTCCTGCTGTGACATTTATGGGGCAGAGATTCACCGTTCAAGGTCTTGGTCCCTGGTCATGATGAGGTAAAGCCTTGGAGGAGTTGAAGTGGGGTCCTGGTCCCTGGTCAGAGTTGGGGGAGCCCCAGGGCAGTTGGAGCACAAGCAGGGCTGGTGGTGTCCTTGGGATCCTGACAATGTCATTGGCCAAGTCTGACACTTGATCATCTCTCCTCATATTAAGGAGTTGGAGAAAAACCTACTCCAGCAAATGAGTTGCAAAACTAAGCTTAATTCCCTGTAATCAAATTCCTCGTTGTTACCATGATCGTGTTCTCTGAATATCCACAGAGCAAATGACCACTACAGAGCATAAAAAGATGCCAGCCTTACACCTGGTGCCAGCTTTGGACTGCTTCTGGAAATTTGCTTTTGCTCTGACTACAGCAATCCCTGCATGTGCTAGGTGGAGCAGCTAATAAATGGCAAGTAGTCCCATGAGAATCACAACTAATGGCTGCTGCTCAGTGAGATAATCACCCATTTAATAAAGGGTGAGCTTCTACCACTGCACTTCCATGGGGAGCGTTAATGCATTCTTTTCCCCTCCTTAGCCACTTATTTCCACAAAACTGGTAGGAAGTTGATGTTTTTGAAACCATTCTTCCTCTATTAATCTTAGCTGAAATTGCCCAATGGATTCAGAAGTTATTAGGAATAGCTAGTTGGTTGTACGAATGTTAGCAGAGACAGACACAAAGCATTATCCTATTAAAAAAGCACTTGAGTTTATAAAAACACAGACTTTAAAATCACGTTAAAATCAGGGAAATGGGTACTATTATGAGGATTATGTTTCATTTCTGCACAAGTCTGCCTCACTAACAGTCTGAGAAGGTATAGGAGCTCAAAAGGAAGTGACCATTGCTTAGACTTCACGCCCTGATGCTCTTCTCTGGGTAGGAGTGATGGAAGGGTCAGGATTTGGCAGAAGGACTTACATAAATATTCTTTAGAGACTAAGGGTTTTGCTTTGCACATCCAATTCTAGATCTTTCAGAGTTGCAATTATTGTCTTTCTCTTCTCCAACATTTTATAAATTAAATCCCTTCTCACTCTGTCCCTTTTTCCCTTCTTTTACTTTGAGACTTGAATGTGCAGAGCTTGCTACTCTTACTCGTATTGAGCTTCTCAATAGCAAAAAAGCATTATTGTTTGATGAATGTATTTGTTTCTCAGGCAAGTTCGAGGTTTAGATATAAACATTTGTGAGTAATTTCTCCTTAGGACTATTTAAAATGTAATGAGATCCACATTTTATATTGATCTGAGTTTTGCTTTACTCGTTCATGCATTTTTGAGAAAGAACAGATGCTGCTTGAATGCTTCCTATGAGGCAGATTAAACACACTCTAGAGAGCACACCTGAGGCAAAGGTCAATCTTCCTCAGCAAACCAGCCAAACAAACTGCTCCATGAGTTCTCAATTTTAGTAATGAAGGCTTATAAAATGAACTGTAAAGTAATTATATTTATTTTTATTTAAATTTTACAAACTACTGAAATGCAAGCTTTGAAAAATTTTGCTTTGGTGGGCTCTGGAGGATAGCAGCTGGTTTTCTACATACAGTACTGTATAATTTGGAAAATTCCAAGTCTTCCAATAAATTGGCCCGGCAGCTTTCAATGCAGAATTACAAGTTGAGTGGTTTTCACTACCAGCCATGCCTACAGTTCTCCCCTTCTAAGAAGTACATTTCACACAAGACTTAAGATTCTTTCCAATTAAAGTCTGAAATGATATTTTCATGTCTGTGGGTCACTGTACTCTTATTGTAAAACACCTCATTTAACTAATATCATTGCCATTGGCTTTAAAATTATGGTGTTCATGACAAGGACAAGAACTCTTTCTTCCTTGGGAGGCTTGGTTACCTCAGGGAGTTGTGCCAATTATGTCAGTAAAAAATCCTCCTTTCATAATGGTCCATGCTGGCCCTGAGCAGAGTAATAAAAACAGATCAGTGAAATAAAAGCTGTGATCTGTCGCTGTGTATGGCTGGGAGGAATTACTGAAAAGCTCCTTGTGTTCCCTCCTCAGCCTCTGAATTGGCCTGGGTGTTACGCTTTATCCCGTGTATTTTAAAAGCAGAAGAGAAACCAATGTCTCACAAGCGTTCAAAATGACAAAACCACCCTAACAAGCAGTAGGTGTGTTATTTGTTTGTCATGATCTCCCCTTACAGATTGTTCCATAAACTGTATCCTAAACTAAAAATTCTAGTTTGCTTATTTTCAGAAAGGGAATGGGCAGTTTGAGGGGGGATGAAGGGAGAAAGAAAACGAAATACTTTCTTTTTCAGGAAGAGTTTATTGCTATTCATCTAAAGATTGAGCAACAGTTAGCTAGTCAGTGCAAGTGGTTTTGTTAAATGGACATGGGGAATTACAAGTCATTGGAAGCCTGGCCATATTGCCAGGAGAGAACAGAGTATTTGTCTACAGCGGTCGGTGAAAATGTCAACTTCCCTCAGCAAAAAAGCAGAATTAAATTAATTTTAAAATATCGCAAACATTTCAGTACATAGCTACACATGCCATGACTGAGACATTTCTTACTGGTGGTGGAAGCAGAATATTTATATTATAAATTATTTGTAATGGTTCTGAGTGACGAATGTCAATAAAAAGTGATCTCAGCTGGCAGAATTCTAAATCTGCTCTGAAAAGCATATTCAGCCTGAAGAAATTGATGGAAGTAATATTTTTCATAAGCCCTTGGTTTTCTACTTTTATCTACAGTTTCTCAATACAAATCTGTAATATTTTTCCCACGCATTTGGAAAATGTGAATTTCTCCTGAGATTGCTTCCTAACTTTTTTCATCACCACTTCACCCTCGTAACTTATCTGTCCTGATATTTTACCTTTCTTCTCCTTTGAGTCAAGGAGTTATCTTTGTGAAATGTCTGGTCAAGCACTTAGGGATTACAAAAGCTCAGGTTTGGAGCTCTTCTTCTAGTAAAGATTATTAAAAATGGACACGAGAGAGAGCAGTGAGAAAAATACTGAGATCTTCGTCAAAATTCTGTTCAATTTCTGTTTTCCAACTAGTCTGGGAATAAATTGGAATAAAATAAAGAAGTGAATAAACTGATTTTGTTTCAGAAGTAAGAGTTTAATTGTCCAGTGTAGAAGTGGATACTCTATGCACATAAAAGAAGAGTTATCAATGTGCCCCTGTAGTTGAACCTTCACTGGGACTTTATTTTCCAACAGTTTTCATCTCCACATTTCTTTTCCTTCCTGACCCTGCGTATCTCTGTGTGACCAAAAGCAATGATATGTGAGCTGTTTGGTTTTAAGAAAAAAAAACAGGAGATGGGATGGGATGGGATGGGATGGGATGGGGGTCCTAGCTCCTGAATATCCACCAGCAAAGCAGCCCAGCACTCCACATCTAGCCTTGGCACAACATCCCAGTGCACTTGTCACTCCTGAGTTAGCTGGTTTAGTTTTAGTCCTGATTAACTGAAGAGGCCAGAGCTGTGCTTCCATCCTCCCAGGTCACTGACAGGTGCAAGAGGTCTCTCTGCAGACCCTGATGAAAATAAGGCTACAGGCTGCCTTGCACTTTCCACAAATCTACATAGAGGTAGGCAACTTGTTGGAAACACACCTCTGTGGTTTTTAGATTTTGAATTTGGGTTTTTTCTGCGTGGTGGTTTTTTTGGGGTTTTTTTGGCAGGTTTTTTAGGGGTTTTTTTTTGTGCTGGAAAAAAACCAGGGCTAGGTGACAGGGTGATGGGAGGTATCTGGGAATGTTGGAAGATTCCTTCTGCTTTAAGCGGAGAGGAAAAAAAGACATGCAGAACTTCTGTTTTGATGAACTGACTCTAGGTGGCAACAACACCCTGTGTAGCCTTACTAGAGGGTAGTCAGGCAAAGCTGTAATGCTGCTTACAGAGGAAAAAAAATTATAGCATTTTCAGTACTGCTTCTAGAAAATTTTACAGCTGATCACACCAGCTGCTCATTGCTAGAAACATTTCCAGATTCTGCCAGTTTTCATTGTAATAGAGGACTTGGTTTTTAAGACGTATTTTGAATAAGATGCTGCATGTTTCATTTTGTAGCCATAATACTGCAGGTGTGCAGAGGAAAATTAGCAAATGATTCTCTTTTGGTTATCTTGCTTGGATGGGCAATCTCAGGAAGCGTATGTATCATCCTGATTTGTAATGATGCCTGTAAAAAGTGCACAGATGGATATGAACAACTGCAGTTCTGTAGCATTCACTAAGGATGTTCCTGAAATGCCACTTCACCACCTCGTCAAGAAAAGAGCCACACAGATACCTATGAAATGCTTGACACATATTCTGTGTAAAACACTGTGTTATCTGCCAAGAGATTTGTAATGCCCTATGTCATTCCATCTTCACTACATATCCATCTCCCCCATATCCTCCTCCTGGGCTTAGGAGTAGCTAAGCAAACACTTGAACTATATAAAAATTCTTACAACTATGATGGCCTGCAGCATTATCACATTTTTCTCCAAAGTCAGCTTAACTTCACTGACCTGAAATATTTAAATCTGTTATTGATATGTTCACAGGCAAAGGGAAAAAGCAGAGAAAAATATATTAGCTTTGATTATCCCTTCCAGAAAAAAAACTTGTCATTGTAACCACTCTATATACTAATAATGACTGTAGAAAATCTTTCAAGTGTGATTACAACATGCTTGTAGCAGGCCAAAGTGTCTGATGGCACCTACAGGATATGATAAACTTCTTTATTACTCTGTCAAAGTGACAAAGCTGTAAACCCCTGTGATTAAATCAGATTGTTTGTGTAATTGACCCATTCACCCATTACTGCATGTTGTCAATTAATCTCCTCTGGTGCTACCTCCAGTATTTCAATCCTCTAAGCTGCTTTCAAAGACAGGAACTGTCCTTTAAAACGTTAAAATTCATCTCCTGAAAGCAATTTCTTCCTTTCTTACCAAAGTGTGGAATTTCCCTTTAAATTATACTGAATCAGATTTCCAGATTCACAGTATTCTAAATCAATATCTTACAATGCTCTATAACCCTGTAGGCTGATTTTAAATATATATTTATAAATTAATCAGGATTTATTCGTACTAGGAATATATAAATATATACATATCCTATCCTATCTAGGATAAGAGTGCCCTAGAAAGGAAAAACAGAATTCACTAACTCTTTTAGGTACTTTACGTCAAGGTACTTTGTGTAATGCCTGTTTTCATTAGTTTTTCTTCCTTTCAATTAAGCAGTAATTTTATTATATGTTTTTCAAAAAGTCAGGACATGATGGCAAAAGTGGTGGAAATGTAATTTAAAAAATTGGTTACATCTACGACATATTGTCCCTCCTCCTGTTTCTTCTTTCTCTTTCAAGACGTCAGCATTTTGAACACACCTGGCATAAAAAGCCGAAATAAAAAGAGTGGTGTATTGGGACTAACACGTTTTTCTGCCACTAGCTAGGCTCTTTGGAAGCCTAGGAAGTGAATTGTCAATGCCAACTATCCGTACAGCAAAAATGGGAGAATATGCTGCTTGCTGAGAGCCCAGTGTGTTTCCAGCTGGAGCTGGGTAGGACATATGCCACAGTCTTACCCAGTATTGATACGGGCAAAATCAGTGTGACGACAGGCAGTGAGAATTCAAGTGTAGGAATTGATAGGCATTAAATTATGTGTTCTCTAACTCTTCAGTATAAAATTGTGCAGGGGTCTGTTTCACCATTCCTTTACCCTATGGGCATCCCTCCACCTTGGTTGTCATCCATATGGGTGAAAGCTTCCCACTGATTATTGAAATGTTCCCAGAAACTTGTGAACCAGTGCAGTAATCAAAGCTTATCATCCACCTAAGCTAAAAGAGCCATGCATGAAGTCGTAAGAAATAGCCTTCTCTCTCCAAACAGCCAGTGAAACATCAAACCCATAAGTGACATGTCAGATGCCAAATTATGTTTTAAGATGAGGCATCCTATAATAAATAGTTTTCAGAACTTTCTGTTATTTGTTGTAGTTTGTTGGGTTTTTTTCTCAAATAGGGTCAGACATTACTTTGTATAGATTAAAGCATTCTATTTTCTAAATTAAATTCTTTCATGTTTACAATGCAACAGTTTGGGTGCAATATGGAATGTCATTCTCTACCAGCAGAATTCCAGAGAATTCACATTACAAGTCTCCACTGTGATTTACAATCCTAAATACAACCCTAGTTACTGAAGACAAGTTGGAAAGTAAAACCTCTCTGTGACTGATCTATACTAAGCTCTCACCACAAGCTGTAGAAGAGTGAAGACCTAAACCAGTCTTAGACTTTCATTGATTATACAAATAAAAACAGATTTTATGTTTTGTGCTTATCAGGTAAATTGGAGTGAAGCAAAACTCCAAATTAAATTTAGATTGTACCAGCTGAATTCTTTCAATGATAAATAACATTTGAAAACTTTTCCCCCAATGAAAGCCCATCTTTCTTAATTGCTTCCCTTTTACTCAAGTTCCCTTCAAATTCTGGAGTTACTTTCTCTTCAAAAAATTTTATTCTGTTTTCATTTTTCATTTTGGCTCTCCAATTGACTTTTACCATAAGATAACTTAAGGTTTGGGGTTTGGGTTTTTTCTACAAGGCAAGCAATGTTTGACATAAGATTTATATTTATTATATGCAAAATTGGTTTTAGGACAGTAATCATTAATGGTAAATCATTGATTCAGATATTGAAGTTACTATTAAGACTTACAGATCTTAGTGATACAGGAACATTAATTCAGCCTATTCTGCCTGCAGTGGCCTTGTTACTATATGCATCATTAATTCCTTTGTGTGCAGTTAACCAACAATCAAGAAAATAATATATTCAAAGTAAAGAGGAGGTTGAAAGGAAAAGCTATAGTGTCTTTGGCTTCTCATTTTTTGGGGCTTTAAACCTAGAAGCTGTAGTGTTTTGTTTTCTTGGTTTGGTTTTCTTGGTTTGATTTTTTTCAAACTTCACAGAATCAAAGAATCAACAAGGTTAGAAAAGAGCTTTGAGATCACCGAGTCCAACCTGTGACCTAACATAATGTGAATGCTATCACTGTCATGTCACTGATAGACACAGAATCACATCCCAGAGAAAGTTGAGCTATTACTAGATTTCTGTTTTCTTACTTACTGTTGCTTGGGGCAGGGGTGGGGTAAGTAGTTGTTCATCAACATTTTAATGAAAATTCATCCTGACTCTAAAAAACAACAAAAACAAAAAAGAACAAAACATTATATAGGTAGTGTTGATGGCAAAAGACCACTGAAATGCAATTGTTACAGTTTTCTGTGGTTGCTTTAGCTGTGCCATCACATTTTGTGACGTGGATGTGAAGGGGAATATGTGGAGGGGAAATGTGAAGCCATTGCTGGTATCAAATTGCTGCATAGACTCCATCTACGAACAAGCAATTGGGGTTTTTTTATGTAAGGCAAGAAAAGATGGGCACATTTTGAATCTGTTGAAGTGTAGTATAGTTTGGTGAATCTACTTGAGCAATTCACACTGGTCTAACACACAAATAAGCATTGAAAAAACTTATGATTGGAAAAACAGTGATTCCCATGTACTAAACAGTGAGCTTGAGCCTGAAGATTTGTTTGGGTGACATAGCTTATAAAAGAGTAAGAAGATGTCGTGGCTCAGGAATGTATTCTCCAATTTAGTATTCCCACTAAAACCACACTGCCGCTCATTCCCCCTTTCCCCTGCCTCTGAATGAAAGCATGGAAGGCAAAGATCATGGGTTGAGGTAAGAACAATTTACTGGAAACAGCAATGAAGTAAGAAAACAATTAGTAACGGCAACAATATTAATAACAAAAGTTATAAGACAAAGAAACTATTTACATGGAAAACCTCAATAAGTACTGACCGGCTCTTCCTGACCATGTTTCTCACCCAACTGGAAAAGGATGCCCTTCTCCTTGGAATCAAAAGACATTACCTTTCCCCAGTCCCTGGCAATGATGTGAAGTGGTACCAAATAATATTTAGGACTGGCCATGCCCCCCTCCAGGCTACTGAAAAATATTAACCCTGTCCTGGCTGAAACTAGGACAGAATGTCACAGGTGTAGTAGAGGTCTGTACTGCATCACAATTCACTACCAAATTTAAGCATAATTCAGGTTTATATATAAGTAGGTGAGGTAGAAGTAGTTTTCAGTTGGCTGAACATCTTGGGATATGAGTGTTCTTGTCACATTGTCATCTTTCCCAAGATATATGAAGTCCCTACTCTTTTTGCCAGGCACATTTAGCATGTTGTTGTACTGAATATGAAAAATACGTATCTAAAATGGATGAATCTATATTATTATGGGGGAAAAAAACTCTCTTAACGTCTTCAGTTGGGAGTTTCGTGTTACTAATGACTGCAAGGCTTGAAGTGAAAATTTCATTGTCTGGGGATTGTAACATATTTTAAAAAATTGAAACATTCTGCCTCTGAAGAACCTAGCTTCTGTTGGTTTTCACCTAGTAAATTTGCTTCTGTTTGAAGAAAACTAATGGGTCACATATTCAGTGTACCCCTGAGCTGGGTTGAGTATGAACCACAGAGCAAGTTACTAGCTCCAGTAATTGAGAGGTTTTCAAACTGGAATGGGAGGGTGCTTTGCAGGATTACTTAGCTCATGGATCATACAAATACAGATCTACACTTGTCACATGGATGTGTCTTTCGATACCTGAGTCCCTGAAGGGAATGAGTTTAATGCAAATGATTTTAATGCAAATGAGTTTAAAAAGAACATTTTGTGGTTTCCCAGCAATGTTGTCCTCGGCAAAATGTGGAAGAAGAGACACCCAAGTGCACTTGGAGAGGATGTTCCCTTGGGCACAAATGGGTGACTGTGGCTGTGGGACATTAGTCCTTCCTGGATAAAAAAATGAATCAGCGTCTCAAATGAGAACTAGTATCATTTGTTGTCACAGCTTCTCTCTTTAAATCAGCAGTAAATGCTTCAGAAGAAGCTTCAAGAAATTCAATAATTTGCCGAAAGATGAGTTTCTGTTAATGATTCTTTCCCTGTCCCTCTGGCTTTATGACAGGCTTATGCATTGAAATATTAACTTTTTATCCCTTTACACGTTTTACACAATCTAGTCTTTCCTCCAAATTTAATCTCATGTAACAGTGAATGCTTTCACTTTAATAGCTAGTATTTCCTTTCAGCACTTTCAAATTTATATCTTTTTAATTCCACTGGACGAACTCTTGTTCTTAAATTATGAAAAAAAGGTGTCTAGAAATGCAGGATTTATCTTCTTTGTGCTATTCATTATTTTCTATAAAGCTCTATCATGTCATTTCTTCATGCCACCCAGATACAAAATTTTCCCTCTCAGCCTCTAATCATTTGCATTGCCTGTCTCCAGATGATCTGTGTGTCTTCTGTATCTGTTTTGCAGCTGAGTTTCCAGAACTGAACAAAGTACTCATGCCGTATCAAACAACCAACCTTTGGGAATTACAATATTTTCGGACTGATTTTTAATTTCCCACTAGCATTTTGTTTAACAGTGATGTCCACTAAGCTTTCCACAGTAATGCCAGGATTTTTTTTTTTTTGAGCAGTTGTACTCGATTAAGGCTGCAGTAGGTTGTGTGAGTAACCCAAAATATGCCATCCAGTGTTATGCTAACCCAGCATTAATCTCTTTGTCTGATATGGTGTTTATTCAGCTCTTTAGGTTAGGCTTCCCTTTACTGTCTCTGAGGCTTTTCAACAGTAAGCAAAATTAAATAATGGTGTGCATTCTGTATGTTGCTGCAGACTTTCACCCCTTTCTGGATCAATAATATTCTTAACGAGCCCTTTTAACTCAGGTGTTTCCTTGAGATGGCATGTAGTCACAGGAGGCCACTAGGAGTTTAGATTTGGAATACCCACACAGTGAGTACAAACACAGTCGGGCAGGTCTGTAATGGCCCAGCCCAGGTATTGTCTGTTCCTCAGCAGGCTCCTTCACTGCTTTCTTCTCAGTGGCTGTGGTAGCTCAGCACAGCAGTACACGGTGAGGGGTGGGCATGAGCCTGGCCGTGTTGGAAGTCAACCCCACCGTAGTCATATTTGCTTTCTGACAGTTTTGGATGCTCAACAGTACTTTCTCTCCCACCACAAATTTGGGTAGAAGCCTTTATAAACCTCTGATAATTATTTTGTTAAATGGCCAGCTGCAAGTCTGGATATATGTATACATACTTGATTTTCCTTACACCAGCATCTTTGGAATCTGGTTGAAAAAGAAGAAAAGATATAGAAATAGGAAGGTTGTGAATCTGAGCATGCCCCAGATACCACAGACCTGATAACTACAGTGCTCCCTCTCAAACCATTCTCACCTCAAAAATTTTTTTGTGTCCCTCATCCCTGAAAGCCGCTTTGAGCCACTGCTGCCGCCACAGTGGCTCTGCCCATCCAGAGCTGCCTCTGAGAAGCAGCCGGCAGAGCTGGCAAAGGCCTGTGTCCTTCTGACACTTCAGTCCTTCTGTATTGCTGTAGCCTTGTCTCCTCAGGACATTCAGAAACCTCAAGCAATGGTTTAAAATATGCATTTCTTCCCAAGGTAAAGAAAAAAAATGCTCTGGAGAAAGCATATTTTCCTTTTACAAAAGACAGAGCCTACAAGTTCATCCCCTATTTTAGCATATTCATGTTTTATTGCTTCCTTCAATTATCACTTCAGCTCATTTTCCATGTTCCAAAGTCTCTAATTTCCAAAAGGACTGCTAGCCTATAGACACAGAAAAATGGTTTTGCACTGTCAGAATTATTATTACAATTATTACATTATTTAAAATTTATATTACACATATCTAAAAGGCTGCAATTAAATTAGGTCCCACTGCACTTGCCACTACCCAAATGTGTAACTAATGGCAATTCAGGCCCTCAGGAAAAACATTTAATACTAAGGTAAACTCCTCAGGGCAGAAATTACCCACATTTTTGTTCTGTGGGAGAACAGTGCCTGGTGTTGGTGCAGCCTAGAGGCTGCACCACAATCCTAATAATAATAGTAGTAATGATAATTAATATTAGTATTAAATGTTATTACTTCCTTTTATCACAGCTTACTCCTATCTTTTGTTTTCATATGATGTGATAAAAATATGAAACATATTCTTATCACATCATATGAAAGAAAGAAAGAAATCATATGAAAGAAAGCTGAAGAATTCTTTATGCAAGGTTTTGGTGCTGGTTAAGGATACTTTGCTCTGCTTCCAGGGAACAAATAGGCCAATAGAGTAAGTGTTTGGTGGGATGAATGGCGTTCAGAGTGAGAACAAATGGTGAAAGAGAGGGGACACCATCAAAAGCTGTTCCACTCCACATGAATGTTAACACTTGTTCAATGTCCCACGATGAATTCCTTCAGTACACCGAGTTACTGGAAAAAATCCGCTGCACTGGGAAAGACGCACACGTCACTGCTGAGTCAGAAGATGGCCACGGTCATATCAGCACACTTTTTTTTCAGTGTTTCGTTTAAGGAGGTTTGTCACCCTACCCCAAAGAAGCAGATGCTCCTTAAAAATTGCTGCCAGAAGGCATTCCAGATGTAGATTTTAAACATAGTGTCCTTAAGCCAAACTGGGAGATATAGGGACAAATTGTCAAAATGCAAGGCAGGATAGCTTAGCCTTAAAATGTTACAAATTGCAATTACTGATTTAGTACTGATTTATTACTGCAATGCAAGGGTTTAGTATTTGTATGTTTCATTCCCCTCTCTGTAAGTATAGAATTATTGTGACAGCCAAGCAACAACTTGGCATGGTTGCAGTTAGTGCCCTACTCTGTAAATGCTATTGCGAAAGTTAGGTTCCAAATGACATTAAACCAGTTAAAATTCCAAGCAGAGTTAAAAAAAAAAAAAAACACATAGTAAAACACTTTACAAGCACTAGAACAGTGAACTGGCTAAAGTTCTGTCCTAAAGATACAGGTGATATCCATCTACAAAATGGCTCATCTCTGTGAGTAAAATATCATTGCAACCTTGATAGTAAAATTAATCTAGAAGGCATGGATCTCTGCACAAAGCTAAGACACATCCAATTGAGTTTTCCTGCAAGTCCTTTAAAATATCACCCAATTGTCTCAACTGCCCCTTCTGGAAATGCTATCCTTTACCTTCAGCCTGGAAAGGGAAATTTAGAAGCCTGTGTGTAAAGCTGCACTGAAGATTAAAAGCCTCAGGAATGCATGAAATTATATCAGTACTCAGGTGCTTTGTATTAGTGAAGACCAGATAGTAAGCATGCCTTTCCTATAATTTTTATGTCCCTTCCTGTGTTTCCACCTGGGAGAAAGTGCTATGAATTTATTTTGTAAGAAAAACGAATAGGCATTACAGCAACAGCATTGCTTTCTTGCTGTCAAAATAATGACCATTTCTTTGAGCAACGTTTTCATTGCTCAGCTTTCTTTTCTAAATGCATCTTAAGTTTAAAAACATTCTTACTCTTCCAAAAGATATTCCATTTGATCAAAAAGGCTGTGAGCACTCTTTTATATCAGGTAAAAGCAGAATTTCTCCTATGCTATGACACCCAGGATATTGCAGATCTTTCACTTCTCTAATGTTACTCTTTCCTCCTTAAAGCAAGCAAATTCACAGTAAGGTAGAACAAACAAACAAAAAAAATAAGCTCTGCTATGCTCTGACCGGATTTATATTACTTTTTTTTCTTCATTTTTTAAGACTTGAATTTAGCATGCAAATTAGGTAGATAAATGTGTGGTGAGCCCCTGTCTTTCATACCCAACCTTCTCTCTCCCTCATTTGTGCCACCATTGTCATTTGGCTGTGTGATGGCCTGCCAGCAGCTCTGCTGTAAGCTGGGCTGCTTTGTGAAGAGCTCCTGTGGGGGTCTTTCTTGTCTTTGGCAAACTCTTCATAAAGAGTATTTTCTGCAGTGTGCCAGCAGCTCTTGGCACAGATTCATCAGCTCACAGTGACTTGCAGTGCAGATACTTAATAGTCATCCCCTGTAGCTTGGCAGTAGCTGAGATGGATAACGCAGCCTCCAAGTTGCTCCTTGCATGTTAGGTTTCTTCTGTGTGGCAAACTTGGAAAGTCCAATTTAATCAATACAAAGAGGGAGGAAAAGAGATAAAAGGGGAGATCAATCTTGCACTTTGAAGGATGTTTTATCAACTTTACTACTATTCAGAGAATAAGAAGGTTTCAGGCAGAGACATTAGAAGAGGATAGATCCAACAAGGCGATACCGCTGAGCCTTCAGTGCAGGAAGAGGAGAGGAAGAGGAACAGAGGAACTGCCTCAGCTTTTGTCAGTCATGTCAAGCAGGGAGAAGGATGTGAAGATGTGTGTCCCTGACACACCATAGGCTGTTGCTGTAGGAAAACATACCACGCCCCAGACTCAGGAAAAACCTAAATATCAAACATGTCAGGATACAACGATATCTCCCACACACCTGGCTGCTTTACCCTAATCCATTCCCAGCCTTTCCCACCTCTTCCTTCCAATCACCCATGCTTCCCTTCCTGTTTACAGCACACAGGACAAGCCCTTCAGCTCTTAGGGCTTGCTGCATCATACTAAATGCTCTTCACAAAAACCCCGTGGCACCCTTGGATCATGAGCTGCTCTCCGGAGGGGTCCCGGCAGCAAGTTCACACGCAAAAGTAGTTCATCACCTGAGGGTGTGGAGCTAAAAAACTTTCACAAAATGAAAAACCGTTGCTAAAAATTTGGTCCCGGCTTTGTGGGGTTTTTGTGGTGATGTTCTGGGACGAAACAAGCTGCAAAGGCAGGAGGGCAGCAGCGAGAGTGCAGGTCAGCTCCCATGGTTATTTCACATCATGGGTGCTCCCTGGGTCCCTGCTGCCCTGCGATCTCTTCTCGGAGTGTACCTCTGTGTGTATTTTGGGGACAAGTCTCCCTGAGGAGAGGGCAGGGCTGGGACGGGGATGCTCTGAGCCGAGAGACCACATCCTAGTCCGAGGATGCAGTCGAGGTGAGGGCGGCCAGGCGCCCTCCCAACCTCCGGCCGGGCTGGGCGGTGCCGGGGGCTGGCTGCAGGCGGAGGAGGAGGAGAAGGCCAGGATATTCCTGAATGAACGGCTCGCTCCTCACCCC
>VXAX01000708.1:201661-263351 GCA_013399835.1 Leptocoma aspasia
GCCGCAGCCAGTTTCTATAGCGACGGCGCTGAGCCGCGGCTCTTCCGAGTAGTAACAAAGCCGGCCGCCCGCTGCCGCGCCGGGGCTGCGGGGGGAAGCGGCTGCCTCTCCCGAGGACACCGCGACAGGTACGGAGCGAAGGGATGCCCGGCGGCCGCCGCCCGCCCCCGGCCGGGGGACGGCTGCAGGAGGGACAGGGGCTCCCCGCCGCGGCCGCGGGGGAAAGGGGGGGGGGGGCGGGGGTCCNGGAGGCGTCCGGCTGTCCGTCCGGCTGTCCGCCCGTCCGTCCGTCCTTCCGTGCGCTCGCGCCTGTGGCAGCCGATGGACAGCGGGGAGGGCTGCGGGAGGGATGCCGCAGGTGCGCCCCGGGTGCCCCTTCCCGACTTCTCCTCGGACGGGGCGGCTGCCCCCGCGGAGCCCCCGCCCGCCGGGGCGGCGGCGGGAGGCGACGGCACGGGCGGGCTCCGCGCCCCGGGTGGCAACCGGTGGGCTTGGCTCGCCCCTCTCCGCCGGGGACAGCGCTACTCCTCGTCCCTTGCGGTTACCCCTTCGTAGTAATACTGATGATTTTGCTGTTGTTGTTGTTATAAAAAATTATGACCCCCTGGAAATTTTGGGGTTACAGAGTTTCGTTTCTTCAGCTTTATAAAGTAATGATGCATAGGGTAATAGCATCAAAATGTGCTACTTAGTTTAAAAAAAAAATCAAAAGGATTGGTGTTGTGGAGTAAACAAGGCAATTACAGCTTGGTTTTAGGAGTAAGTGTACAGAAAGGTTTTAGGTAAAATGAGTCTGTAGCTTTCCGAGTCAGAAGGCTAAGATGGTAGAGGTGATAAACGTTTGCTTATCTCGGGCGGCCGAGGTTAGGCAAGAATAAGCCGTCTTCACCTCCTGAGATAGAAATGTCAGAGAGTGGTTGGGAAGGTCATTACCAGGTCATTAGCCTGAGCAATGCTTGTGGTGACTGTAATCAATAACATCCGAATGGTAGTGGCTGTGTGAATAGACACGGATTTCTGCAGAAGTTTAAAATTCGAAGGAACTTCCTGATGATGAGAGGAGGCTGACCCCGCATGATGAGGTCCTAGGGAGCAGTCATTGTGGTTCGTTGCTGAGTGATTTAGGAAATAAGCGAGATCCTGGGCCAAAGCAAAATTGTGCTGTGACATGTATGCAGCCAGCAACACGTTCAAGATGGGAATCTTCCTGGCTGTGAGCAAGGGGGAAAAGGGAAATAGTACGTGAGATGAGGACACTGTGACTGAGGACATAGTTATTGACTAGGTGGACAAGAACTGACATTTTAAGTAATATGTAACCTAAATATCAGATTATTTGAGATTGAAAACACTATACATATCAGGGTATCAAAACTCAAAGGCTAAGCACTGACTGGAAGAATTTTGAGAAATATATAAATGAAATGCTGAGTGAAAAGTGGAGCTACCTGTACCATTAAGTAAATGATGTGAAAAGAGAAAGAGAAGACACAGCTTGTCAACAATCGTAAATACAAATAGAAAAGAAAATGGAGACAGGCTTCTCTTGCAAAGAGATTTAGAAATAAAATGAAGTTTTAAATGAATGTTGATCAAGTTTAAACTTTCCTCAATATAGCATTTAAATCAGTATTATCATAGCAATATGTGGGCTGGAATTCTAGTTTTTTTTTAGAAACAGCAGTCACAAAAAAAAAAAAAAGTGGAATTTCTTAGATATGTTGATTGCAGTGGTTTGCCCAGTGTTTATAAGTGGGTCTTCTTCTCTTCTTTCAAAAGTGTCACAACAGATGTTTTGTTGAAAGAGTTATAACCTTCTGAATGACCTCTGTTTTTCATGCAACACGGGAAAGTACTCTCCTGAGTTCATAAAATGTGTAAAAATGTATACCTCAGATTAGTTTAGCATGATGGAAAATACCATTTCAAGACCACACTGTGGGCTATCTGAAATTGAATACACTTGCAGGAAATAAAAGGTCAGCTGTGCATAATAAGGGCCTGGACACTTCTATCCCCTTAACTGCATGGCAGAGAAGAGAAGCATCAGAACTCCATATCTTGCCTTAAAAGTGAAAGGGAGAAGCAAAATATTTATGGTTTTGCTGCATAGTGACATTTCAGTCCCAAATTTGTTCCTTGTGGAACAATTGCAAACTCCACTAGACAAAGTTTATCAAGGGAAAAATGTAGCAGTTGAGGGAGTACTAGGAAACAATGCAGTAGCTCAGTATGGATAATACACCCCATAATATAGCCTGACATGCATAAGGGCTTCTAGTGGTCAACAGTTCTAGCAATTAGATCACAGTCTCTCAGACTGTCATTTCACACCTTTCTGGTGCTCCTCAGTCCAGACTAGGTTTATAGGAAGCCTGTTGTCAAATTTTCTTGAAAAGCATCATCTAAAGCTGTGCACTCTGTCTTTTGATATAAGGCCACTGCAGGAGTCTGCTTGCCACTATTCTTCTTGCTGTGTTCAGTCTTAACATTTATATCTATATCCTAGTTTGATGACTTGCCTTTAAATATTTTTTTCTGGAGATGTACATGTGCTTGCTGTAGGCAGCAACTCTTTCAAGTGTACTGGGACACTTATCACCTGCTGCCTGGAGGCTGTGATTTCAGTCCTCCCAGCAAGGTTGCTAAGGAGTACTAGGGATCCTTGGAGAGCAAAGCTCAGGAAATTCTCCTGTGGCCTTTGCACACATTGTGTGCTGAAGCAGTGCCTGTCCAATATAAAGTACTGTTGTGACAGTAATATAGTATCACCAGATGTGTATGTATCACACTGTAACATAAGATAATTTGGCCTTTCTAGTGAAAACAAAACATCTGCAAGTATGAAAGCACTGTGATAACCTGCAAAGAGCTCAGGCCTCTTCAAAATCTACCTTAGGTTTAAAGTTAATTTGCAAAGACAAATCAAGAAGTACAAGGCGTGCAGCTTTTAACCTACTACAGCTCTACACTTTTTAAAACCAAATCCTCTGTGTTTCATTCAGATTGTTTTTCCTGCAGAGACAATGCAGCACAGTATTTTAGGCATAATAAATGCCATAATTCAACATACCTTTCCCTTTCCCATTTTATCTTTTCCACCATCAATGAGTGGACACAAACATTCAGTAGAAGTTGAAATAACTCAGCAGCACTTTAAGTTTAGTCCAGATAGCATGAAAACCTGAGATGTTCCAGCATTTCTAAAGCATTGAGCAGAGACTTCAAATCCATTTAGGTTCTGTCTGGTCCCTCTTGCCATTTCCAATAAATTTAGCCAAAGTGTTACAAAGCTGTAGTTCTCTGAAAGACTCAGGTTCACAAGTGTTTTGTAGATATATATTGCATTTTGAAAGTAACATCTATGAAGATTACCACCACTGGTGGTAGTTCAAAAATTGGACAAAGGAATAGGAACAGTCTGTCTTATCTCTCAGCTTTTCTACTTCAATTTGGAATTGCCCAAATTATTTGCAGAAAGGTGGCCTTGTAGAAAGAAAGCGGTGTGACAATCTGGTTTTGAGAATAACTGTGAGGAAACCTGATGGAGTATGGGGCTGTAGTGAGGAAGGAGGTGGGGGCTGATGTGCAGCCCGTGATGCACACATAGCCCTGGAGTCAACGGGCATGGTGGGAGAGTTACCTGGGATTGGTATGAGAAGTCAGGTTGAGACGGGACTCGGACTGGGACAGGCTGGTGGACACCCAGCCAGGAAAATCTGGTATTAGACTGTGTGCATAGTTCTTCCCAGTGGATGGCCTAGCCCAGGGCTGAAGGCTTCTTTTAGGCCCACTTTGGTAAGCCTTCAAGGCTGTATTGGCAATATTCACGGCAGAAGGTGTTGGTCAGGAAACCCAAACCTTTCCATAATAGTTTCAGGGCAGGTGGTGTTCCAGGCAGGGGAACTGATCTTGGCAGGCAGTGCATGGCAAAGAAAGAAAACTCCCATTTCAGATGGATAGCCAGTCTGTACTCAGGCAGGAGATGTTCTCCTGTGAACAGAAAGAAAATTTCCCCCCCTTGGTGACTCACAAGCAGTGACTTGATCAGAGTCTGCTTGAAAAAGCATCTGACCTTGAAGCTTCTGTTGTGGAATAGCTTTATGTGAAAGTATGGCTTGACCACTGAGGAGCTACACTGCAGGTGTTTACCAAGAACCTGCAGATGCTATTTGGCTCCCAATACATGATGGGGGACCTGGAGTATTTCCACAGAAGTATTCTCTGTTAAAAACCAACATGCTCAAAACTCAAGCTGATACTGGCTTTCCACTCTTTAAACAATTCCTACAAGTAACTCTCAAAAAAAGCTTTAAAAGGCTTACCAGTGCTTCTACCAATATTGAAAATACTTAGTTTATTTAGCTAGAATTTTATAAATATCTTAAGCAGAAATTTTGAGTAGTGTTTGAATCACCAGGTGGAGTGTTGTATAACGTGTGTGTAATGAGGGCTTTTATCTTCCTGTATCTTTCAGTTCACTGAATTACACTTCTATGCTGTTAAAGTGACAGCTAAATGAAAGTCAAAAAAATGAACAGTGCTGCGTTTGGTGCTAGGTTCAAATGGTACAATGAGTGAATTGCAGGGCCACAAATTATACAATGAGAATAAAAAAAAATTTCACTAAATAACTGCCGGCTATACTGCAAACTCAGTGAAGCTTCCTGTGGAAGAAAATGATGAGTTATTGTATGACTAAAACTGTATTGTAATATATATATTCAGTGGAATGCTGATGTTTTGTAATGCTCTAGTACTTGGATTTGCTTTCAGTATTTTAGTATTTGGGTATTTCAGACATTTTACTGTGTCCACTGAATCAAAGAACACTTTTGTAGCTGATGCTTATTCCTGTAATCAAGTTGCCTCTCATTCTCTGACAAACTAAACAGATTGAGCTCTTTTAAGCTTTCCCTTGAAGAAGATTTATTCAGCTCCTGAATATTTTTTTTTGTGGCTATCTCACTGTTCCTGTGAGAAACTGTCCAAACTGTTCAAAATCCTATATAGATTGTGAACTTTGTGACTGTGCAAAATATCTTAGTTTGACTCTCACCACAGCCCAAAAGGTAATGGCATCTCAGCTGTGTTTCCCTCCTCACCTATCCCATGTTGCTAAACTCATGTTGCAAAGATCTCACACTCAGATCATTTATCTCTGTGACTTCTCTATGTCTCTGCTCATTACAGGAGGGTTGGACTAGACGACCTTTGAAGGTACATAACAACCAAAACTGTTCCAATCTATGATTCTGTATTCACAGTGTGAATTAGGTATCCAGCTTGCCTGAACAGTCATAGCTTTTTCTACAGTAATCTGATACACTAACAATGCAGCTAGCAAGTACTTAAATGTTAAAGAGAAGAGGGTTCTTTGTGTTAATTTCTCATTTTATTTGTATCACTTGAGCAAAGTTGTTAGGTGGAAGTGCTCTTTGTGCTTTTCAACATTCTAATGTATTTCTCCTTTCTTCTCTGCCATCACCGTGGCAGACCTAAAGTTGTCTTTTCCTTCTAATAGGCCTCTCAGATAAGTCCCTGATGTTTGTGCTATTAAATTCAAGGTCAACACCTTGAATAACACTTGTTAAGTAAATGGAAATGAAATATTATCTTACTAGTCAGATCTATCTAAAAAGACCAAAAAGGGAGAGCATCTTCTGACAGTATTTACACTCAAGATGATAGGCATGGGTACCTGCTCATTTAAAGATCTGCTAACAATGAACAATTTAATTTCTGGCCCTCTCTGTGTTCTAAAAATTAGGAACAAGTATCTATCCAGTAATATAAAAACTACCCTCTTTATATTGTAAGTTTTTCTTAGCCTGAAATATCAACCTTAATCTTAAAATGCCATGTCTTCCATAGGACAAAGAGAGAACAGAAAGCATACCAACAATGAATCATCTGTTTTTGTTATCAGTCATTCAGACCCTTTGGTGATGGATGGGTGAATAGATTGAGCCTAGAGCTGTAAGCCAGCTTGGCAGCTGGCAGGTAAGTCCCTGGAAGCTCAGCAAAATGCTTTCTCAAGCACCACACTTCTGTTTTACTTGTTGTATTTAGCCAAATCATATCCTAGAATATAAGGTATCCTCTTAAGACAATAGGATCACACTTTCATCATACATCTACTTTCAGTGGAACTTAAGCATATAGAGATTGTACCTGTGCTCTGGTAGGGATCTGAAGAAAGATGCTTTTTTTTTTTTTTTTCCATGGGCAAATAGAGAAACAGCTCTTACAAGACTTGGAAAGAGCAAGTCAGAACTGAAAACAAATGGTGCGCAGGTGATGTAAAGGTGAAATAATAATATTGCATATTGATAAATCCCACAAAAATCCCAAGTCAGCTAAGTTTCCGGTAAATTTTGTGTCACTTGTTTCTTCAGGATTAATGGAACTTTCTTACATGACTGCTTTGCCCAACTATGCTGCCTGACAAGCAAGTTAGAAGCATTTTATAAGCCTGGAATGGAGAAGCACTGAGTGCAGTGGTATCTCCCTTCCTTCCCCTGGAATACCTCCCAAGACAGCTTGTTCCAAAGTAGTGTGCTGTGCTAATGGCAGCATTTAAGAAGATTCTTTTTATGAATTTATTGTAACACGGCCAAAACATCTGCTTGATGTTGAAGTGTGGTTTTTAGACTCTAAGGACAGTTCTCTGTGTGTTCATCAGTGTAACTGTAAGGCTCCAGTAATGCATATTGACACAGATTTATTAAAATATGAATTCTCATTGACTTTGGGACTGAGAAGAGGGAAGAATGGCAAAAAACACATAGAAAGAAACTTTCTGGGGTGGCTCTTTTAACTGCAGTTTTGATATTCAGATATAGCTATGAATAGATTGAACAGCCTTCTGAACTTTATGCCCTTTTAAAAATTAAGTGGCCTGCCTATTTTCTGTTTCAGTAGAGTAAAATTATTCATGAAGAGAAATGTCAGTTGTGCCAGTCTTATAATTAATTTTCAGTTTTAATAACATTAACAGGATGCTTCACTCACTGTCATTTATACAGATAGCTCATATAGTGCATGTGTGTGTATTTGAAATTCTGTAGGTATCTTGAGAGGGTAACAACTTTTCTCTAGTTCTAGAGCACATACACGTGCATGCACAGACATTTATACATGATACCTTCTCAAGACAGCTAGAGTATTTTAAATTATGCATATATGTGGACAGGTATATTTATATTTGCCAGACAGACCAATGGTAAAAATTGACATCATAGATACAGGTGTGGAAATTTTCTGCATTCAGTGATGTAGATTACTTTACAAACACGTTCATCCCTGTAACCTTTTGTTTGCCTTTTGCTCAAGGAAGAGAAACAATTTCACACAGTATGATCAGTAAAGTGCAGCTGTGGACATAATTCTATGCAGGTGTCCAAACCAGAATTATCTATCCACTGACTGTAAAATATTAACTTGTAATAAACAATCCTGCAGCATATTTGATGCCTCCTCCTTTTTACTGTATCACTCTGCACTTCTTTCATTAGCAATGTTACGTCTTTATGGTTAGCTTTTTCCCTCTTTTATTTTGCTTACAGTCTTGTCTGACTGTGTGCAGGAAAGCTAGCCTCATTGAAACAGATTTTTTTTTAAAGTTGTTTCAAAGAGTTACCCTATGTGTTTTATTTTGCTGCTCACGCATTAGCTATGTCAACTGAAGCACAGATAAAGGGCAAAAAGAGGCATGAAATAATGCTGTGAGAAATAGTAAATACTGGGAAATAAAAAATATACAATGATCAGCACATGGCTGTCTGTATTGAAAAGTAAGGCTCATATCACTCCATTACTGCAGGCCCAGAGCTCCCTTTGATCATGTTGGAAGAGTTGCATTTGTCTGGGAATGTTTGGAGGGTTGATATGGGTCAACTTCAATCGACACTTGCTTTTATGTTTGTATATTCATAAAATTTAAAATTCAAATGTGTATGTGTGTGTTATAGCAATGCACAGAGCTAATGGATTAGATTCATTATTTGCTGTTAAAATATTAGCAATAACTTTCATGGACAAGACACAGTAACACAGATTTTGCTGTGCAAAATCTAGTGTCTAAACAGATGGAAGTGCAACAAGTCGGGTATGACAGAAAATTCCAAAGAAGGAGATAATAGTATTTGGCATCAGTTTTGAGTCGCAATGGATTGGAGGGGTTTGCTGTGTTTTGCGGGGGTTTTTGTTTGTTTTGGCTTGTGCTTTTTTATGGTGGGGGAGATGGACCATAAGGGTCTTTCAGGAAGAAATATTAATTACAAGTGGGATTTCTGCTCTGGCGTGTGGATGAGAAAAAATTTCTGCTCTGGCAGTATGCCTGTTAAAATACCTAATTTTGCACTACCAGACACACTGCAATGCTTATATTGAATTTTCTAGAGAATACACTGAAGGAAGGAGTGCAGAGCGCTCAGACAATGGGCAAAGCCTGAAAGACTTGTAGAAAAAAAAAAAATCAAACCGAGCCCATATATTGCAAGATCATATTGTTCAGAGAGAAGAAACAAATCTTGGGAAAGCAATTTCATCAGCATTCATAGCACTAAGCAGTGGCCCAGTTCCTGTGCTGCCAGCTCCAGAACTGACGTCATCTGTCCACCATGACATACTGGACCACTCAGACTGGCACACAAATACTGAGCAGCTGCATCACACAAATCCAGTTGCATATCTCTAGCAAAAGAAAGACTCTAGTCAGAGATATGAATGGTTATTCACCCTTTTGCAAAAAGAAATGCAGTGTGCTAGGCAGCAAACAGCAAGCATCATACATTCACTGATGAGCAAAGTGATAATGGGGAAACCACAGGGAATTGTGTTGATAGGAAATGGGTAAATATTGGAGGTCTGTTCAGCTCAACCCACTGGTTCCAGGGAGGACACTTGACAAAGCTCACATCTTGCATACAGCTCCAGATGTCCATGAAACTTGGGGTTTGTTTTTTTTTTTCTCTGATTTTTCTGTCTGCTGCAAGTCTGAGAGGAAGGGAACTGAGTCCTAGATCTCTGCTCTGCCTCTCCAGAGTGCCAGCTGCCCTGGAAAGACTGAAGTTAAGTTGTTGTGTTCCTGCAGCTGGGTTTTAGGCTCTGGGATATGACAGGCAAGATATGCACAGGTCACACCAATTTCTGGGTTTTTTTCAGTTACACTGGAACCAAAAAGGGCTGTTGTTAAGGAATAGACAGTATAGAAACATCTTTGATCCCCTGCCTAGACTGAGCGAATTAGCTAAATGGTGAATATCTCACATTGTGCTATCATTATTGTTCATCATTGTGACAGGCCGGAAAGAGCAAACATAATAATTAACACTTGGCATTGTGATAATTCCATTGTGTCCCAGCTTTAAATTGTTCAAACTAAGCTTCTCTTTTATTTAAGTAACTCCCTGATAATTCTGTTAAATATTTCTTTTCTTCAGTCTCGAATCAACTTTTCAATAGAGACATCTTGTATCCTCTGGTGAAGTGGGCTTAAAGGCAGGGAATATCTCTGTTTGTATGTGTGTGTCACTCCCTTTCAAGTACTCATTGTACAGCACAGCTATGACTGAATTATTTTCTTCAAATATTAGATAAAATTATCCAGCTAAACATTATTGTACACATACATATTGTATATGTACAATGTATTGTATATTGTATATATGTAGATTAAAGCCTTAATCTACTAATGTAGTGTTTAAAGAAATATATTGAGCTACTTTTCATGCAAGTAGAATCATAGAATGGTTTGGATTGGAGAGGACTTCAGAGATCATCTAGTTCCAAGCCTCCTGACAAGGTCAGGGACATTGTCCACTAGGCTAGGTTGTTCGAAGCCCAATCCAACCTGGCCTCAAATTTCCACTTCTTTTTTTTTGCATTTTCAGAAATACAGTGTTTTATTCCAGTTGAATAACAGTCACTAGGAACAATATTCTATCTGATGTGGTTTCTTTTATGAAGAGTTACTACTGCTCATTTTCAATGTGAAAATTGCAATTTCAGCTTTTATCTATGCATTTTCCTGAATATATAGTAATGGATTTATAAGTATGGAAGCATAGTGTGTAAAACAACACACTCTCTCCTTTGTAACACTTGCTGGAAAATGCACTGTGTGTTAGACCTGCTTTTGAAAATCAGAATAATCGAAGGCGTAATATATTATAAAGAAAAATACCTGGAAATGTGAATGTTCCTGTTAAAATATATACATATAAACTTTATCTTTATTTGATAGTGCAGTTCATGGGTGGTTGAAACAAAACGACATTCCTCACTGTGAGTCACTGCCCAGGGGCTTTGTGAACCCTCCAGCATCGGGAAGGTTCATAATGTTCAAATGGACAAAGCCCTTCAGACCTGTCTCTACTTTTGCTGAGAATTGTAGTGGGCACCTTGGTGAGAATGGGATCGAATGGGTGTAGAAGCACCAAAGTAACCATGTGGGAAGGACTGTGAGAATGGCACCCAGATGAGGTAATCAAGATAACAGGCACATCTACAGACCTTCCAAGGACACCCACTTCAGGAGACAGGTCAGGGAGTAAAGCCTGATGACTCACAGAAGTGAGTGGGAAGAATAGATAGTTTGCTGTTGCCTCAAGACAACAGAAATGCACATCCAGCAGCAGCAGGTGTGTGTTTGCCAACCTGACAAGAAACGAGGATGAGGCATGTCCTGTTGACCATGTCATTGCAAGGATTGTATCTCCATTATCCGAACAGACTTTTGGTTGCCCGTGTCTCGGTGCTTGCGAGTGCATGGATTGGAGTGCGATCAGCACCTTCCCATTCTGTAAGATCTCACACTGAGCTCTCCCAGGGTCTTGGCACCCAGTGCTGCAATATTGTCTTCTAGACTTTTCAGGATGTGAGGTTTAAACCAGATGATTTCCAGAGGCTCCTGCCAACGTAAATTGTTCTGTAATTGTGTCACTTGAAAGCAGAAGTATGTTCTATGAGCTTCACTGCACAGGTGATAAGATTGGTATAGTATAGGTTTATGGTAATTTCTTAAATCTTACACTTTTATCTTCATTTGTTTGAACTACCCAGGTTTTGTTCTTTAAAAATTGTTTTAAGTGACCTAGGTACAAAAAAGGCATTTCTGAGCATAAAAATTAGCTTTAAATAATCTTGCACTTGAAAAAATTTCAGTGTATCTTTCTGATCAGAAGGCTGTAAACCTCTGAACTTCAGGGACCTGGGATTGAAATGTCATCTCAGTTGTTGGCTGAGACAGGATCAATTGCAAACAATGAGGATTATGTATCCACTAAAAAAAAAAAAATACAGTGCCCAGACTGAACTGTCCAATTTGCAGACCTCATCTTGTCGCATTCTTTATGGCACTAAGCTGATTGTATGAGGCTGGAGCCACAAGTAATCTCTCTCATTCAGCTCTGCTGCAATGTTGCTGGACATACAGAATGAAGGCATGTTACTCAAAATCATGCACATCTGTCAGCTCTAGCACGGGCCAGGAATTGTGCTTTTGGTTTGCTGCTTGTCTGACAACATACAGTTTCTTTAAAAACACTGAAGGATCTGCTGTGAACCCCACCAGCCTTTACCCTTAGTAGAATTCTCTGTAAATGAACCGAGCCATTTGTCATGGTGGTGGTCTGACAATTCAAGGAGTAAATGTGCAACTAAATAAAACAGCTTTCTCCTAACTTTGCTATTTCACTGTAGCTATTTTACTGGTATTTTCAGTATCAAAATGAGTGTTACATTTTGATTCCCATATACTTTTGTGTTCTATCATTCTATTACTATTTATCCTGTTCATTCTCATCAGTGTGATGGGCAACAGAAGGTACATTTCATTACTCCATTTTTTTCATATTGTCAGGAAAATTGATCCACAAACATCAGAGGTTTATGTCCAAAAAGGAGACCTTTTACTTTATTCGAATAAAGGGAGAGGCCATGGGGCATTCCCCTGGGGTCTCTCAAATTTTTGGAGGACGCAGCCTCCTTTTTATCTTAATTTTCCGTCTGCATTTCCCTTCTCTCTTTCCCCATTGGCTGAGGTACTTGAGAGGTACAGACTTCCCAGAACGCCTGATCCCCTCTAATGCATAACCCTCCTTTTTAATTATTAATTCTAATGGAATTTTAGGGTTTTTCCCCATTGTTTCTTTTATCTTTCAATATCCAATTTTATTTATCAGCAAACCCACAGTTTGTTTGTAGGGCAAATATCTTTTCCATTCATTAGTCAGTGGAATCCTTCCCACTGTTTCTTTTATCTCTCAGTTCTAGTTTTATCTACCAGCAGACCCACAGTTTGTTTGTAAAGACAAGTCTGTCATTCTTCTCAGTATTCAGATTACTACCAAATTTTCATATCATCTATTCTTGTATAACACACATTTCCTCACCTCCCACCTCTGTCTATGCTTTAATACTTTTTAAATTTGATTCCAGTCACTTGTAACATATGCCTTGTAACCTACACTTTCCTAGCTGACTCGGCACTTCCATTGCTTCCCTTGCTCTTACCTAACCGCCTTGTACCTTTTTTTGGCCATCTTCCTAAAGTGTATAATTCTGTTTCTTTGAAATCCCCCACAAATTCACCTTGTGTATCAAACTTGGTTTTATTCCACTCAATCCTTTTCCCCCTGTACATGCTTCCTGCTGTGTTTCCTTAGCATGCTAATTTAGAAAGCTTTTTCCTAAATTTTCTTTGCTTGCGCTTGGCCCTCTCTGTCCACTCCCTACAGCAAGGTCTTTCCAATTCATCATACGGCGACTCTCTTTTCTCTGATTCACAACTCTCCTCTGTAAGGATCCCAAGACTCTCAGGTAACAATCTTACGAATTGTGTTCTGTGATCAGTTGCACTCAGGCGACATCAGTAGCTCAATGGAATTGAGCCCAGTGGCTTTGCACAAGTGTAAGCAAGAGAGAAAAGACAGTGAGAATTTACTTTGAAGGTCCTTTTTTGCTCCATTTAGATCTTGTGCTTAATGATGTGGTTATTAAGGTGTTGCTGTAAGATGCCTTATAGGCTTTAAAGACAATTATAATGTATAGTGCTTTAGTTTGTTTCTCTTGAGTAGCTGAGTTAAAATCTTACTGTGTGAAATGGTTTAGGATTGCTATGGATGGTGAGTGGGATCTCCAGTTCTTTCATAACCACTGATGTAATAAGCCAGTGGTTCCACCTGGTATGTTCATAGAATATGAGACACATCTGAGGCTGCAGTGTCTCATTTGGATGTGATACTGGGTCTGTGTGAGTGTATCAAATACTTCATTCACATAATGTTCGATCAGTAAGTCCTTCAGACTTGATATCCTGCCAATGGGGCTGCCACAATTCGTGTATTCATAAACAGTGTCCTTGAGATCTTGTCTGCTCCTTTCTGCATAACCCAGTGTATTAAAAGAACTTTATCTTTTTGGGGAAGGGAACAGTATCCTGTGTTTTTTATGAATGACTAAATGCCATCATAGCTGTTTACTGATGATGTTCCCTGGTTGGAGTTATAGATTATGAAGCACAGTTGTTTCCAAGATTTAATAATGTGACAATTAAATTTATTTTCTTTTTTGGTAGCAGAGCCAAGGAGAAATTAATGGTTGTTTGTGTCAGTTTTCTAGTCAATTCAATATGGCTTTTGCCTTAGCAGGGATTACAGATTTAGGAACTGAATAAATGAGACAGTAACAAATACTACAAATGTCAAAAAGGTATCCTATGAAATAGCAATCAAGAAAAGCATACAGTAGTAGTTTAATTCTACCAGCTTTCTCCCTGTTACCCAGATAAATAAGCATTTTGCCTGAGTAAGGACTGCATGTACATCCTAAGAAAATGTTTGCATCCAAGATTTAATTCCTGCTGTCATTTTACATGCTAAACTCAGTGACAAGTTTTGACAAACAAATCCCTCAAGTAAAGTTTTTCTTAACACATCTTTACAGCTACAGGCTACTATAAGAAAAGCAAGAGGAAAACTACTTTTTATCTCAAACAAAGGGATTTTTAAGACAAGCCAATGTGATTTGTTGACATACTTGTAAGCATTGCATCTTGTTTGGTTGAATCACTCTTGATTTACACAAGAGAATCTTTGTCTAATGAATTATCCATATGCTGTGTTGCCATTTTTCTTAGCAAAAGACTTGTGACCACGCTGACCAAAAAGGAGAGAATGCTTTTATTGCTGTACAATACCATAAATGCATCTCTGAAAATGCTGTGCAGACCTTTTGATTTCATGCAATTCAGTGGGATCATTGAAAGCTAGAGATTTGGCATAGACAGTGTGATATACTATCACCTTTTGCTGTGGAATGCTTCATTAATAAGACAAAATGGGCACTAGGGCTGTCTAGTGAATCTACTTTATATAAAATTCACTATTGAAACAGCTGCTTTCCCCTCAATCTACCTCTGTCTTGTGATCTGTCCATATAGCAGTGTTCTGTGAAGCCCACTCAGAAGCAGGAGTGTCTTGGGAGAAAAATCATGAAAATTAAGTTTCTCAAGCCTTCTACTGCAAGTCTTGTCACTTCAAACACACAAGGTGTTTATGGGCAGGAAAAAACTTTGGAAGGCATCTGTATGGAGGAGCACTGACAGACATTGTCAGTGAATTGTGCAACATTTGCATAAACTTTTTAGTAAGTGGAGATGAAAGTCTCCATTTTCCATGGTTACTGATCCTCAGATAGCCAGTTCAAACAGACCTATCTGAGAATGAAAGGTACAACTTTTGCTGTCTTTTAGGGTATCTCCCATCACATTTCAAAGTGCAGTCTTCTGTAGCTTAACTCTCTCCAGTGATGGCTTACAGATAAGCAAGATATATTGGCACAGGTTGTAGACAAAGCTCAGCATATTAGCACAGGATGGTAGTGTGGGAAGTGGTACATAAGGTTGGCTGATTCTCCTCCAAACCAGATTAACTTAGCTCATCCAGAAGTATGTGTTATTATAACTAGGCTGGTTCCAGTACGGATCCCACTCAGTTATATGAACTCTGCGCTGCAGTTTAAAGTATAGATGTACTCACTGTTGCAAAATATATCCACCACAATTACTGAGAAATGCCCCTCAGGGTGCACTTTCTTTGGGTGCACTTTCTGAAAGAGTCCTCCAGTAGCAGAGAAGGACAAATATGACCTCGGAAGCTCTCAAGTAATATTGCAATCATTTGACTCTGGAGCAGAATTGGATTTTAATCAATTTCACGGAGGGTTCTTTCTGTCAAGAAACCAAGCCCAAGGAAAAAGGTCTATTTTAACTTGCTGCAAATTATGTGGTTGGTTTTTGCAGAGATGTGAAAAAGTCAGATTCACAGTGGATGCTGCCTTTTGCACTGATTATTAGTGCAATAGTGGTTAACTTTCATAAACTTTGGTTTTAGTAGGCTAACAAACAGCAGTGTGCTATCCTGGTGCTTCAAACATGGAGCTTTCCATGAAAAAGTAATTACATAAATAAAGGCTAATGCTTCTTAGCTTTTGAATAGAGAATACATCTATATAGGATTTTTTCCCTAGATTTTCAGTCTTTGCAGATTATATGCATTCAGCAGACAGGAAATGAAAAACAGTGAAATATGTGTTATCCCCTAATATCTAGTTAATTAGTTCACTTCCTAACATGTCTTTCTAGTATCACTTTTTGGAAAAGAGACTTAGACAGTGGAACATTCACAAGCCTTATATTCACTTGCTTAAGTGAAAGGAGAGCAGAGGAGATTAGTTATTTAAAATAGTTTAAAGAAAGCTGTCATTTAAAACATCTGGTATTTTAAAATGTTCCTGGTTATGTTTCTGTTCTATCAAAAAAATCTTTTCTTACTTAGTGGAAGGAAAGAAATGTTTTTAATTTCCTACTTTACTCCATAAGCCTTAGCCAAGCTGCTCATTTGTGATATTGTATAGAAAACCTGATATCCTTGGGAATACTTGCTGAAGAGCTGCTGTACTGATATTGGGATTTTTATTACACTAAGTGACATTCATAACCTGTTAGTGTTCCTTTTTCTAGTCTTGTAGTACATGTTGCAAAACACTTAAAACTAAAATCCCCATTGATTATTACCAGTTAAGAAAATACCAATACACGGTCTCAGTTATTAATTTACACTAAACTAAATTCATAGGTTAATAGGGAAGTGTAATGGCTCTCTATGGACTGTGTTGCTTTTTAAACCTTTAGAATTCCATTTTATGTACTTTCTCTCTGTTTTGCGTGTTGGTTGGTTTTTTTTTTTTTTAATTAGTTTAATATACAAGCTGTGTTTCTGAATATGCCTTGATTACTTCCAAATTTTCTGAAGCGATGCTTTCCTCTCATGCATTTTGTATTTTGAATATGCTCGACTGGCAGACTTCAAACATGTTCATTTTGTTTAACCTTTCAACCATTGTAGTTGCAAATGACATCAAAATGCTGTAGCTCTGCTCAAAGAAAAGACAGTTTCATACCCTTCATTGAGTTTGTGAGACTTAACCAGTGTAACTCTTTTGAATTATGGAAAATTTGTAAAGTCCAGGCTGCCCTTGTCCCAGAATAGAATTATGCAGCTCTTTCTGAAACACATTTCCTAAGTGCAGATTTTCCTATTTTTTGCAGGTTCATATTGATCCGATTTAGACCTGATTGGATTAACTGCTGCTGTGGCAGTATATTTCTATCAGAAACACATGGGAGGGAGATACACTGCATTCTTAACTGGATTCTGATACATCCTATGAATAAATTGCAGCTTCTTTCTGCTCCTCTTATCCAGTCCAAAGGGCACTGTATGTAAAGTCTCAGCCCATAAGGATTCTGCCCTTTGCTTGAAATATTCCATCTAGTAGCACTTCAACTCCTTCACTGACAGTTCAGAATGGGTAAAAAAAATACCACATTTCACTGCTAAATAACATGTTAAAGCTGAGTAATTCATATCAGTCTCCCTGAAGTTTAATTGCTTTATAAGCATTAATCTGAGTTAAGCAGGTCTCACCAGCAGAACACTCCAGTGATTCTGACATTGGTGGTGTAGCAATCTATGGAGCTCTGACAGTCCCAGATCATCCCCAGTGGCTACAAAGATACTTCCAGGCTAATACTTAAAGCTGCTCTTGTTTCACACGATTCCTGTATTCCTTAAAGGAATAGGATAAAAGCTCTGCGTATCATTTGACACAAATTAATTTCCCTCTTCCCATCCACTTTTCCAGTGCCTGCAATTTTATTTCACCTACCTGTGATGAGTGGTGGGTGTGCATGCAGTAACTGTTCTTTGCACATTGTGTACAAATCAGGCCAAACAGAATTTTTCTACAAACCTATTGTAAGAGGGCAGTACATGTTTCTGCCAAAGTTAACATCTCCTCACAGACACTTATTTGTTAGGATTGTTCATTTCCCATGAATGCAGTTGAAGACATACAACTTTACTGCATGTCAACCAGATCTACTAATGTACATTTTATAGCATCTGAGGGTTTTGTGTTTGCTCTTTTTAAAATATATCAATAAGATTAAAAAAAAATCTTAGTTACATTGAAATTCTAGTGATGATTATGATGTTACAACAACAACAACAACAATAATAATAATAATTAATAATAATAATGTCGATTGAGGAGGGGTTATATGCCAACTTTGCTGTATTGCTAAAATAAGAATAATCTTTATTCTAGAAATAACTATTTTTAAGTGCGTGCTTTAGGGGAACTAAATTAAATATTAAAATAACACTTTACTGAATCCAGGTTAGAATGTTGTTTCCTTAGACCCCTCACTTTTCAAGCTATTGGGACTATTTGCAGCATCAGCTGGATCAGACTTTAGTTGCCAGTGTTTCAAAAAGGACATGATGATAGAAGACCAGGTCTGAAAATGTTGTTTGTAAGTGGAAATTTGTATTGGATTTGGATTATTTTGATGTAGAGTTTTCAAATATTCTTGTGACTGAAGGAACTGCAGTTGTTTTTTACCATTTCCTTTCTGCGTAGGATAAGATGCAAATTCTGAGCAGTGGTTAAAGCAGAAAACCTTGTTACCAAATTTATGTAAAGAATACATAAAATCCAGTATCAGTACTGCCCTGTATAATGTCCACCCTTTTTATTTCCTGTTTGTACTACTGACATAAAATAGGCAATATAGTAAAATCTTTGTATATAGTCACATCCTCAAAAATGTCTGAAACAGAATATACTAAGTTAAACATGCTTGTATTAGGTGGAGTTTTCTTAAAGGCAATAGAAAAAGCAAGAAGTACAGCTTCTTTTCTAGCCAATTCTGCGATTGTTTTCAGCTCCATTAGAAGAAAGCTAATGCCACACTTACTTTCTATTAAATCTTATTTTGAAGGTTAATTGGAACTTATTATAATGCATTAAAATGATTTCCCTGTGTGGAGAGGAATTTCTCCCTGAATGATGTAATCAAGATAAATTCTCTGTCATTTTGTCTCACCTGGTCTCTCCCAAATTATATAACAGAAAATATGTCTAAAGAGAGAGAATTCTGTTATATTTTGGGGATGTTACATTTTGAGTATGTCACTTAATATCTTCTATTAGAAGTAATTTTTATTTAAAAAGCAGAAGTTATTTTCTTGCACTTTTGGACCTATTTTAATTACTTACCTGCGAGCATACAGTAGCAAGCAGAGCAAGGATGTAAAATTCTATGGTGCTCTCATCGTGTGTTCTGAAACCTAATACAAAATCGTATTGGCTTTTAATAGTGTCTAATATAAAGATAAATGCTAGACATATCTGTAGGCCATATGATTAAATATTTATGCCTATATTAAGAAATACTGGGAAGCTTTTTATTTATTTATAATTTTGTATCTTTTCAAGTCATATTCTAGAACCAATGTCCTACAGTCTGTTCAACTCCCAGAAGAGCTCCTAAAGGGCACAAGCACTAAAGCAGAGAAGCAGAACTCTATCTTATTTGATAAAGCTACCAAAAACCACCCCTACTGCCAAAAAGGAGAATGTCTAACCTTTCCATGAAATAGTAGTAAGGTCACGAGTTCTGTTGTGAAATATGTATTAACTGGAGTAGATCACTTACTGGTTTCAGAGTCATAAAGGAAAAGCCATTGGCAGTGGGAAAACTGTGCAAGAGAAAATGCCTAAACAGCCCAAGTAAGCAGGTTGTGAAAGAATTGAAAATATTTTTTAAGGAATTAATTTTGTTTAACTAGCTTATTTCCAAAATTAAATGTTACCATTTTAGGTACAAATTTTCAAGCCATCTCTTTCTTCTCATCCATTTAATCTAATTAAGCCAGTTTAAATCAAGACAGCTAATAAAAGCACAGATCCTTTGTCCTTTATTAGTTTTGTCCTTAAACAGCTACAAAGCAACCCACAACCGTATGTCACATTGAGTAGTCACTTGGCATATTACTACATAAATAGCCCATGAATTCTATATGAGGGAAAATCTCTTCTTAAGAAATATGGGAAGAGGCTTTGTTTTTGCCTACAAGGCTAAATAATAAAATGTTCTTTTTTTCCTATACCACAGTTGCAGGATCCATATAAATACTGTAGTAGCCTGTAGCTAGAAAATAAGTAATTGAGAATAGTAGGGTTTCAATAAGGGATTTACTGTGTATCCATACCATTTTCCACTACTACCTGAGACATAATGTGAATTACTGGAATAACAAAAAAGTATTGCAAATTATATTGTTAATAGGAAATGGAGTCGATATTGAATATGTACAGGCAAAGGATGTAAAAAGTACTCTAAGAGCCTGTGTCAAACACTGAATTAAGTGAACCCTGTTACATTAAAATCTCCCTGCTTACTTAAGAGAATGGGGAGGAGGAATAATAATAAAAAAAAGACTGGTTTTTTTTTTTTAGTATGAGATGGCACATTAATATTACATGACTTCTCATACTAAATAATTAGAGACCCATTCATTCCACTTCAAATATGAAAAACTATAATTTTCTGTCTTTTGCATTTTTGTGGCATTATTTTGGAGGATTGAGAGAGATCAAGCAAAAACTCTAAATGTTGTAACAATAACATCTAATAAAAATGCTTCTCTTTTATATTGGTCTCAGCAGTCAATAATACACAACTTTTTTGCTGTATATGTTGTGGGGTTTCTCTTTCATGGATAGTTACTGGGGGAATAACCTCATTACCTATGCTGTTGAAAACTAAGCTTTTGTGAAAAGAATGGAGCATTTTTCACAGCAGTTTACACAGCTGACCGTAAGCCAAGCATGGATCAGTACATCACATTCTGTAACTCCTGTGTAAATTCTCGCATTGATTGGAGTTGACAGGGAAATGCCCATTGTTAAAACTCATCCACTGTTAGCAGAAATGTGGCATGAAACAGGTTGAACATGTGATAGCTGCTGGCACTTTGAACGTTGTCTATTCAAATGTCAGATTAGTAAAGCAGTTTGGGGTGGGGTTTTTTTTGCATTGTGCTTAGCACAAGCTGGAAAAATCTAGTGTGATGGTCATTTCCTGCTGAGTCTGAATGCAGCAAAGCTCCTCCAACATCAATGCAGTGGCCCACAGGACATGGTTGCTTTCTGGTCTGTGCTCGAGAAGAGATTGCACTGTGTTTGGAAAAGTAGAAATGATCAAAGAGCTTCTGTGACATTTGTGAAGGAAAGTATTTCAATATGTTTTTACAACTCTTCTTTCAGAGCACAGTGTATCTCTTCAGATGTTCTGCCTTTAGGTTGGGTTTTTTTAGTGAATTGCTAACATTTGTGAATATGTGGTTGCTAGAAGAGATAGCACTTCTGAGTGTTTAGTACATAATATTGAAAGAGGCTTAAAATCAACAACAGATCTATAAAGATAACTGGATTATGTTACAGAAATAATTTTAGTAAATGAGATTTACCCAATATATTTCTCTAAACAGAAATCTCAACATATGGCTATTTCTATCCAAACTAGAGAAGTTGGACTCCTTCCTCTCTTTCAGAGAAAGTAGACTGAAAAGTCTCCCAGCTGTATTCCTGCTCTACTAATTTTGTTTCCCTCCTTTCTACCAGTTTTTGCCCATGTGGAGAAGAAAAGGCATTTCTTGTGTTCCCTGCAAGTGAATCTTTCCAAGAAGTTCTTTTTCGTGGAAAGTAAGTTTCTCTGTATTTATTTGTATACCTATATTTTTTCCTTCTCTTCTTTCCTAAATATGCTCAGCTCATATTTAAAGGAAATTTTTAAAACCTTTTAAAATAGCACATGTTGAGTGGGTCCATGGAAGTTGCTGAGCTCATGTATTCATTTTAGGTTATATGTGAAATATTGGCAAATTCCCTTCACAGGGAAAAAAAAAAAAAAGTGTGAGAGGTGAATGATAAAACATTGGTTTGATGAACTGGGAAAATATGATCTTCCATTAGGGAAGAGAGACACAAGTTTCCCATCTACTTTGCCCTGTCAGCATGACTGAGCTCCAATACTGAGAGTTTCATCTACAAGTAATTGCTTCTGGCCTCTCATAAGAACACCTTGTCTACCCAGTGTTGATAGATGAGTGCAAGGAAGGACCATAACATGTTGCACAGCCCATTCACCTTTCTTTCCACGTCTGGGAAGAAAGTCTGCAGCTCCAGAGCAGTTGTTAGTACAAAACCCATCAGTGGCCCACTGCAGTGGCCTGTTTGGGCTGGTGAGCCACTGCTCTCTGTCTGGCCATGTGTGGGGGTCATACACAAGAGCTTGCAATTACTGATTCAGTCTGGTCCTGTGGGTCACCTCCTCTCGCCCACAAGGGAGGTTATTCCCCCTGATTCTGGGTCTGCCCTCCAGCAGTCACATGGAGCACTGTAGGGACTGCTTGTGTCTTCTACCATCGAGAAGATGCCTCTCTGTCTTCAGCTTTTCTCCCTTTTTAGTATAAGTTTCAAGTAGAGGAGTTTGTAAGGTGCAGGATGGGTGGCACTGAAACGGAAAGAGAGGGAGTCAGAGCTCGAGCAGCAACAGGAATGATGGATTCACTCCTGTGGTGCTTAGTCAGAACTCCTACAGAATAACACAGGATATTGTCACAGGATAACAGATGTGCTTGTCCTTGAATAAATTGCAGTGGACACTGTCATCATTGGAAGTGTCTAGTAGTTTACACTTTGTTCAGAAAGCTGCTGTGTGCTACGTAATACTCACGGGAATGAAGTGCTCTGCAATTGCATTGTGTTGATCCCATCAGATAGATTCTGTGGAAGACAGGATAGCAGAAGGAGTTTAGGTTTTGTAAAAATTAATTCATATGTTAAGTGAAAGGACTATTATCTAGGAGAGCTGCTTATCTACACAAACAATTGTCAGCCTGATTCTTTATCCAGTAAGAGATAAAGCTTTTTAAACAGATCACACAGAGTGAGTTCAGGATAGCAAAACATTGAATCATAGAATAATTTGTTTTAGAAAGAATCTCCAGGAAAATCCAGTTCCCTTTGCTCAAAGCAGGGTTCAGTTCTAAGTTAGAGTGGCCTGACCAGCATTGTATCCAGTCAAGGATACCTGTAAGGTTGCAGATTTCATTTCCATCTGTCTTGACACATGTTCAGTGTTTGAATATCTTGTGTACTATTTTTTTTTCTAATTTGTAATTGAAATTTCCCTAGTTATAACTGGTGTCTCTTGGTATCAAACAAGCAGGTGAGACAACTCTAGGTTCAGGTGAAAAGCTGGACATAAGAAGCAGTTTAAAATCATGACAAATACCAGAATTAATAAAAAAATACACACAGTGCTTTAAAATTAGACGTGGGACTTTGATCACCAGTCACAAAAAATTTCATACTTGATGTGAAAGAGGTTTCATTCATCATAACTGCTCCTGGATTTCAAGGTCAGAAGGAACATGCAGGTTGCAGCTCAATATTTAAAATAGCCCAAATATTAATGGAGCACATAATAGGAACATACCTTCCTGTGGCATCATAAAAAAAAGTGTCTCGAAGAGGAGGATAAAACATGAACATAGAGACACAATCTTTTTTTTTTTTCCCTGCATAATATTGATTTTAACACTCAACAAAGTAGAAGTATGTGAATTGTGACATTTTTGGTGAGGGAGCAGGATTCAGAGGGGCAGTAGTTAACCTCTTCCTTTCTTTAATTCCTTATCCTGCCTGCTTCCAGTAAATACTCACCTGGGAAGCATGCAAAAGACCAGCTAGAAAATCTTTGATATAGAGCAAAATTTGCTTGAAGGAGTAGCTGGCCATATTTCTCAATAAATGCTTCATTTTCTCAAGAAATAAGAATAATTTGAAGCCAAATTTCTTTAAAAGCCTCAGTTTTTATATATTTTTAATAAGTCTCTGATCAGAGAACTTTTTAGTGTATGTGATGTATATAATAGCAGGGCAGCATTAATTAAACCCAAAAAGGTGGCAGTTCCCAGGAGAGGAAAAAGAAAGAGCAGGAAAGTGGATATTGAGAAGGAAAATTTTCCATAAGAAATCAGGAGAGCAAAAATGAGACAGGAAGCATCTAGAACCACCATAGAGCTGAGAGGGTAAAAAATGCATGAAAAGCATTAACAGGAACTAGTGATTAAATTTTAATTTTCAAAGGAAAAGATGTATAAATAACAAATAGTAATAAGCAGTATTCATACTAAAGTATGTAAGGAGAAATCCAACATCTAAAGTTAGCTGAAGAAAAAACAATCTGTAATGTTTTATTACAGACAAACATTCTTTTTAGAGACTCTGTGAAGTGAGAAAGACTATGAAAGTCACCCTTTCTTGTACAGTACATTATATTAAAAAAAGAGTTTGAAAAAAAAATTGTAGAATAGCTCATGACATAAACTACAATAGGAGGATCACTGTGCTCTGGAAATTGAGTTAATCATCCCAGTTTAGCAACTGGGACATTGCTAGTCCCAGAGACTTCTTATTCCTTGTATTAATGTCAAATTTTGGCACTTAAAGGTGGTAAAATCAGGAAAACACATTCAGTTTGAAAACTGGTTCAGGGAGAGGTGATCCATGTCTGAATAGAATTGGTGGGAAAGTGGGCTGGGTTTTCTAAAAAGCCTGGAAATATTAATTAGAAGGATAAACAGTAAAATATCAAGATTTTTTGAGTTGGAAGTTTTCAGAGAAAGGTCATAATTTTCCATGAGAAGCAGACACATATTTTAGAAGATTTTTGGTTAATCAGGAATCTAGTTTTATGTTGTGGGACAACGTTTGCCAGCAGATTACTAACAGTATCTTGTTAGTAATCCTAATTCACCTCAGGTACAGAAGGTAAATGATACCCAAGATGTGAAAGTTCAAAACCATCACTTTTTTGTTTAGCTTCTTAATTTTACAGCAGTTCTTTGCCTTCCTGTAGGCTGGCATTTCACTTTTTTGGGTCCATTTTGTGGTTTGTTCATCCTTTGGAAAGTTAGCATCTCATGACATTTATATCTACCCAAAAGTCATCTAGAAGATGATATTTGGAATGAAATAAAAAGAGTAGTAGAAATTAATAAGGAAGCACACAGTGTAACGAAGGATAAAGGATAAAGGATAAATTCTAAGTCCTGTAAAAGATGTCCTTTTTGTGTCTTAGAAGATGTCTACCTTGTACACTTTGAAAATTGTGGATGGTCTTATGTTTGCTTTGCCTGATGCAACATGCCACAAATATATCCACAGTACAAATAATAAAAACAACAGTAAGCCAGAGATGAAAACCTTTAAAGCACTAAAGACATAAATTGCAAGAGGCAGGAAGGGAGTTATTCAAGCAATTGAATGGGAAGGGGGCCATGTCTGTAACAATTCTTAGAGAAATATGTGTGGTTGTTTTCACTATGTTGTCATGGTTTTTTTATTACTGCATTGTCTGATGTTTATATCTTTGTTTTAAAATCCTGGAGGTGAGTTTTAGAAATTATGTTGCTTATAGAAGTTATATATCCATCTCTCTCATATCTCTCCATCTTCTGCTGGATATGCAGAAATGGAAAATACTTAAAGCACAGTAAGAACAAGAGGCTCATGAAAGAGACTTCACTGATGGTTGGCAGGTAAAATGTATTGACAGAAGGAGCACGTTGCTTAAAAGAGTTGCTTCCTGCCTTGTTCTCAAAAAAAAAGAACAAAAATCTGAATGCTAGGAGTGAGTAATAACTTCCCAAATGAAAGGGAAAAAATCACATATTTACTAAAACAAATAGTCAAGAAATAAGTTTCTTGAAATAGGCCACTTTTTCATATTCAGTGTGCCTGATACTTATTCATAATGCAAGAGGCAGCTGGACGGAAGTGCTGACTTTGTCCATCATTTGACTGTGGCCAATGCCTTGTTACTCTAGCAATGAAGGGATGAGTTTGAAGACCTGCAAAATGCAGTTCTGCCCTCATTTCTGTGAGCAAGCATGTGCCTGAATCTGGAAGAAGTTTTTATCTTCTGGCAGATAAGAGCTGGTTTTGTAAATGCTGGTGATTATTGATCCCCAGAGCACAAACTCCTGGTTAATGCTTTTTTTTTTTGTAATACATGCACTGTTTCCTGAAGTCACGTTACAAAATATGACATTTGTTTAAGTGAGGCAGATGCATCTGGTGGCAAAACTGCTGTGCAGAGTGGCAGTGCAGCAGGGCAAGCGTGCCACAGACCTCTCCTTAGCTGAGGTGTGAAACAGCTGTCACAGAAGTGACACCCTTGAAAACCAGAGCATCTGGTGAATGCCCTTGGAAGACACATTAGCCTTCACCCCAGCAGCCACATATTGAAGGAGGCATTTGCTGCAAGCTAAAGAACACTTGTTTTTATAATTGTATGTCCAGCAGCTGGGTGGATTAAAAAAAGGGGCTGCTCCACAAACAGAAAATTAACAAAGCCTAATCCAGATTTGACCTAGGTCCCCACATAACTCTTCGCAATAACCCTGGACCTCTTTCATACCCATTCCACTCCCACAAACTTTTTATTTCCCCAGAGTATCACCAGCTTCCCCTTGGATTGCCCTCCTTTCTGGCTGAGCTACAGGCAGCATGCTGCCCATTCAGAGCAGAAGTTGGGGTGTGCTGACCACCCATTGTCCTCCAGGATAAATGGTACTTGTCACTCTCACTTTTCAGCCTTCTGATGTTTTCATTCTTGTGATGGAGTTTCTCACGCTGTTTTTTGTAAACATGCACGTGTTTTTCTAACTGTCTTTTTGTTTTTCATTCCTTCTCCTGGGAGGAGAAAGGTTTGATGGACTTTGTCATTGACCAGTGTCGTTGGAGAGGTGGTAACTTCACCTTCCAATCGATGGTCGTTTCCAGAACTCTATGTAATGTGAAAACCAAAATAAAGTTTCTCTCTTCTTTGCCTTCTCTCGGGTGTGGCTGCGTTTGTCTCTGTGTTTCGTCTTGCTCGATAGAGTGACAGGTACTTTTTATAAATATCTCACCTCTACCCAATTGACAGTGTTCATTTCTTTTTAGCAACTTAATTATCTTCAGTACTGTGGCTCCTCTGCTGATTTGTTTGCAATTGGACAGCAGGTTCACAAGTTACCAGGAAAGACCAAAAGCTCCAGGTGTCAAGTCTCATTTCCTTGGGAAACCAGAGTTTAAATAAATGGTCACAGGTCAGTGATTAGATTGCAGCTTCTGCTAAGAACTTCACGGGCTGAGCCACTCAGAGCTTCAACTCTAAAATAAATCCATGCAGTATGATGCTAAGTTTCATCAGCATGACTGTTATATAGGCCTCGTATGCCACAAAAAAAAGCTACCTTAGAGGTAGTTTTAGCAAAGGAAGCTGAGCTTATAAAAAGTAGAACTTGCATATTTCATTTGCTAAAGCTTTCTCCTTTGTTTTCTTCTCTCCCTTTCCCTTTTCTTTTCCCCTTCCCCTTTCCTTTTCTGTTTTTGCCTTTGATTTCAACAAAAATTCCACTTTGGCTTTTTCAGATGGATGCCTGGCTCAGAGTAAAGGACATGCAGTGCACAATCCCTAGCAGGAGCTGAAAATGGATGATGTCTGCTGATGCTTTTCAATGATGTCATCTCCTCTTTTTCTGTTTGAGATGGGTGATAGGAAAATGTTCTAAAATAAGACTGAGTGACCCCTTCATCCCTTGACTTCTCTTTCCACAAGTCTGAAAACCATCTGAAGAAATGACCACTCAGCTACCGGAGGAGTCCGTGGAGACCCAGAGCTCAGATGAGCTGGAGTGCAAGATCTGTTACAACCGCTATAACCTGCGACAGAGGAAACCAAAAGTGCTGGAGTGCTGTCACAGAGTGTGTGCCAAATGCCTTTGCAAGATCATTGACTTCGGTGATTCCCCTCAAGGAGTCATAGTGTGCCCGTTCTGCAGGTTTGAGACGTGCCTGCCAGACGATGAGGTTAGTAGTCTTCCTGATGACAACAACATCCTTCTGAATTTAGCATGTGGGGGAAAGGGAAAGAAGTGCCTACCGGACAATCCAACAGAACTGCTGTTGACTCCCAAAAGGCTGGCGTCTCTGGTTAGCCCTTCTCACACCTCTTCTAATTGCCTGGTTATAACAATCATGGAAGTACAAAGAGAAAGTCCCCAGACTCTGAACTCAACCCCCGTGGTGGAATTTTACAGGCCTACAAGTTTTGACTCTGTTGCAACTGTGTCCCACAACTGGACAGTGTGGAACTGCACATCTTTGCTCTTCCAGACCTCGATTCGGGTGCTAGTGTGGTTGCTGGGGTTGCTGTACTTTAGCTCCTTGCCTTTAGGGATTTATTTACTGGTATCCAAGAAAGTCACCCTTGGGGTTGTCTTTGTAAGCCTTGTTCCTTCGAGCCTTGTTATTCTCATGATTTATGGCTTTTGCCAGTGTGTTTGCCATGAAGTTCTAGACTGCATGTCATCTTGATAACAAAGGTGTACTACCAGAAGTGTAGCATAGTTAATTTATCCTGTTTTTGTATTCTTTGTATTCTTATTTATTCTTATTGTCCATCCCACTAAATGGAAGCAGTGGCCCTAGTTAACATGATCCCTTTTTTTTTCCAACTTAATTTGACCCCCCTCACCCCTAGCTTTTTTTCAGCTAAGAATTGGAAATAAAAATTACATGTTGATTTTGAAGGGCTGAATTTTAGAAAGGGATAAAGCAAAATTGCCAAACTTGGTGCCTGCTGCTGCTGCCGCCACTGTTCAAATGAGTAGGACTTTGCTTTGTGTTGGCTTGATCAAGTCAGTTCATGCTGTAGGATTCACCCAAGAAGAAATTACTGTAGCAGACACCTTCCACATGCAAGTGGAAAGCATCTCATGCTCTGAAATATCTGTTATTTATAATCCATCATAATTTATATCAAATTAAATCACTCTATTAGTTAATATTATAAGAATAAAACAAACTACCAATTTTTTTAGTTCACGTTACACCAAAAATACTTGTGGGAGGCCAACTTTTTTTTTTGAATGTTAAAAACTTGTCTCCGGAACACTTTCCCCAAAGAGAAGCCCATTTTTCCTTGTCATACAGCTGCAGCTCACTGTGAAATATTCCTGCTAATGAGTACTTCTGGGGACCCAGCCACGTGTTTGCTGTTCTCCAGGTGCACTTATTTCAGTGTACACACCTTAAGCTTCCCTTCGAGGGTTCAGAGCTCTGCAGATTTCTCTAGCTACATTCTCCTGTGCTTACCTTCCCTCCCAGCATTCCCACCACCACTAGTGACATTTCCAAGCCACCAGTCCTTCCTAATGGATGGCCAGCCTCATGTACATGTACTCTGTGGTAGCTGTGCTGGAGAATTTGGCTTATGTGACTTTAGCTCTCAAGATAGACTTTTATTCCCAACCATTAGGAAACAGATCTTCAATCAGTAATACAAATTTGAGAAAAAAATCTGAAATGGTTAACTCGAGTTTTGTTTGGTTGGTTTTTTTTGGTTTGGGGTTTTGTTTGTTTATTTGTTTGTTATTTTTGTTCTGAGTTCACAGAATGAGCACTGTAAGGAGATAATGTGACTTTGGGAAGATTTCTGTTTAAGGCATAGTCCTTCAAAATGTTTTAATACTCTGAACTCCCCCTGTCACCACTGTGAGTTGATGGCAATCTAGATGTGGCAACTAGCATGTCTCCAGTAGTGGAGCTCAGAGGAATTACTGATACTTTACCATTCCACAAATAGAACCAGGCCCTGTAAGGCTTGCTTGTATGTTGCATGGTTTAGGCTACTTTTTGAACTACTGGAAGAACACAAAAATAAGTAATATTTAATGTTTATGTGTATAACTAGGTCTAGCAACACCACGGCTCCAGACTGGTTTTCTTGTGCACAGCAGAGTGGAGTTGAACAGTGCAAGCCTGGTTTTTGGGTCTGGTCCAAGATTTAGTCATTTCAGGGCAGTGTAAAAGAGAAAGGGGTTTGTTGCATGAAAATGGAATATATGCCCTAACAATATACTCTTAGAGCAAACAGACTTTGGTAAGAATGAGAAAATGACAGTGGGAAAAGCAGAGCCTGTCAAGAGGATTTGAAGTTAAGCTGGTTCAATTTTTGTAGATGGCACAGGTGGTATCTGCAGTTTTATTCCTATTGCAAACTGAGAAAATGTGGAAATATAAAGGTCCTGCTTTTCTTGACACTCATTTTATAACAGCGAGTATATATGTGTGTGTATGTACATATAGACACATATGTAAGAAGAAAACTTACAGCAAAATTATCGTTTTTAAGTGTATGGAGTTATGGAGCTATGTATTGAATGATTAAAGGAAATGTTTCAGACTTTTCTGTAATGACAATAACTATACCTAAAATATTTTCAGAATTCCTAGAAAGTGCTATTCCTAAGTAATTGTTTTTAATGTTTGTGGTAAAGCACATGTAGTTAGAAGAGGAATCATCTCCAGTCAAGGTTTGACTCATCTATGAACTCATAAATTTTGAGTATCCAACAACAATCATGTCAAAAAGAAAGAAAAACAGAAACCTATGTGGTTTTATAGAACTTCATAATTTTTGGAAAGATGTATTTGTAGTCTTAGGGGTTTATATGTCTTAGGATTTGTTCAATTTGTCTGAATATAGTGTCTCTAATAAAGGGCTGACTAACAGAGGATATAGGTTTTGCAAATGTGTGTTATATATGAATTACCTCTGCACAACATGCTCTAGAGTGCTACCTGTTGTCTTTTCCTTTTGATTTTCAGCTGATTATCTTAGCTCCAGCACCAGTTATTTTGTACTCTGTTTTAAAACAGAGCCTAATTGTAGCAAAATTACAGCAGTATCAGTTACACATCACAGCACAAATTAATACAGCTGTTGCTATACTTCTCTATTTTTCAGACTGCCAGCCCGTTAAATTTATGCTGTTATTTCAGGCTGTGCTGCAATACAAACCCACTCAAAGATGCAAGGGTGCAAAAGCATATTGATTGTACACCAATGCTGCCACTCAGCCAGAGCATGCTATTGCAACTTTGGGGTCATAAAATACCTGTACGACTTACAATATGGCCACTGAGAATTGCTGGGAGATAAATCTCAATTATTTGTGGAGAAGAATTTTTGCTGTGTAACTGAGACTAGAAGAACTTCAGATATTACTCGTTCCTTATTTTTATTCTCTACCATCCTTTAGACTTTGAACTGAAAACTTGTGTCCTCTGCAGTGGAATAACTATGCTGAAATCGATGTAAATGGGTCTAAAATCAAGACTTGCATACTTCTCTGCCTGGTTTTCCTTCCTTTTCTCTGACTGCTTTTCTCTCCTTGGAAAGTAATGGCTCCTGGGGTTGTAAAATACTGCCTGCACACCAAGGCAATTCCCTTTCAGTGGGATTTATTCCTGCTATGCCAGACATGACTCAACCAAGTACAAAGTGCTAGAAATTCATTACTACAGGATTAATTTAGTCCAAATGAGATTTTTTTGGTGTTGTTTTTAATTCTTGCTTATCCTATGGATGCAGACTCTATCCTCGCCAGCTGCCCATTTACAGTATGATATTGTGGTATCCCCTGAGGGCTGGGGCAGGATGATGCAGGGGCAGATGCTGGGCACAGCTTAGGAAGGAGCTGGACCATCCTGTGAGCAGGGCTCAGTGAGGGATGAAGCTCTGCAGGTGTGGTTTGAGCCCAGAGCTCAAAGGGCAATTAGCAGAACGTGGGTTAACAGAGTCTGTGGGCTCTTACATGGGACGTGGGGCTGGGGTTGGGCTGACTGAGAGGCTGAGCAAAGCAGAGAGGGGGTTTTGTCTATGCCTGGGGCAAAGGGGCTGTGTTTTGAATAAATATTTTGGGGTAGAGCTGCTGCAAACAGTTTAATATTTTTCATACTGACCCTTTTGGGGTTTAAAATTCATTTGGTAATTAAATTAATTCACTACTGTTATTACAGTTGAGTACATTTACTTTCCAAATGGCAAAGTATTGAACTTCATTCTAATTTAAACAGATCCTTAGATTTGGGCATACTCCCACTGTTATGTTAACTATTTAGAGCTACAGGACTGGCCAAAGGGCTGATGTCTTTGATTTAGCTGCATTGTGAGCTTTGGTAGGTCCTGCTATATTAATTATAGGCCCACAAAACCGTATATGCTAATATAAAACACTTAAAATGGGCAAACTCTTGTCCTGATAACATTATTGGCAAACTTCAGGGTTGCCAGTATTTTAGGATGTAGTCAAAAATACACTATTCCAAACTGACTTGATTACCTGAAGATACAGATAAGTTGTTCAGCGCATGATGCCGATAATGCCAAGGTCATGGCTTCAATCCCTGTATGGACCATTCACTTGAAAGTTGGACTCCATGATCCTTGTGGGTCCCTTCCAACTCAGAGAATTCTCTGGTTCCGTGGAGCACACAGCCAGATAGACAAGCACAGAAGAGGAAAACACAGCTTCCCACCTAAGTGGCTACACTCCAACCTGAGGAAGAGGAATTGAGGAGGTTCACAGGAAGGTAGATGATGTTTTTGAGGGAGTTCCTTGTTATTTGGTACAGGGCCATTGTTTTTCTTAATTTTAATCAGTTCTAGTGGTAGATTCAACTCACTATTCCTCTTACTTTTCTGCCCCCTCTCATGAAACAAGTCTACATGAAACTGTGGATAAACAGTATTTTGAAATGAAGCAATCTTTTCTACTACACTGAGTTTGCAGCCCAGTCCAGCACGGCAAGGCTAATACTGAAAATATGGCAAATTGCAGCCAGGATGCTGCAGAGAGTGAACAGGGTGCAGTGGCTAAACAGCAGCATGTTGTTAAAACAGTTTTGATGTCAAAGCAAGGAAAACATGGGGCCATATCCTGCCTTGTGTTGGCTGGGTCAAAATTCCTGAGAGGCTGTCCCAAGCATGAGTGCCACCATGGCTCAACACCCACCCCTGCATTACCTCTGGGACAGTTCACTTCAGCTCTGCATCTTGATTTCTTGTACAGGAGTTCTACATCATTATTTCATCTTCCTGTATGGATGGTAGGTGGAGTGAAAGATCCACAGTGGTACACTTTTAAACATTTTGGCTATCCTAAGGTTTCTCAGGGTTGGGGTTTTTTCCATTTCTTCATATTTAGTTCTACAAAGCAAGACAGTGCACTTTATTTTAAATAGAGTAGTGCCTTCAAGGATTAAAAAAAAAGAGACAAAAAGAAAAAATGTGGGGAAGAAGAACTGAGAATTTTGAAATAATTTTAAGATATTCAAGGTGATAGAAAGAGAGAATCTTTTTACTTTCATACTAGCAGACGAGATGTTATCCTTTGAGTGACATCAGTAAATATTTAGTGCTGGAGATTCCCAAGGGAGTTGACAAGTCTGCCAGACCTTAGGCACAGACCCCGTTCTCCACTACTTTTCTGTAAAGCACCATTCTTCCTTTTGCATCAGCCACCTCTGTCAAAGTTGAACCATCACAGTTACAAAGAGTTCTGGCACAAAGAATAAATCCCCAGTCTGGGGACAGTACATCATCTTTTTAGAGACATGTGTGACAGTAGCAAACCTTTAAGTGTTAGACCTTAAACAAAGGGAAGTCATCTTGCAGTCTGAATTGCTAGCATAAATTTAATTTTGAATCAAGTTTTATTGTGCTGGGTAACACTACAACTAGAAAATGTTTTTTCTGTTTTTCTGCCTTTCGCTGTACAAATGTGGTTTGCATTTTAAAAAATGTATTAAATTGTAGAAATCAGAGATGGATAAGAAGAAGCCTAATAAGTAATTTTATCCATTTCCTCTGCCCCTGTAGAGATGAACACTTTGTCTAGTCTGGTTTTAAATATCTAAAGTGATGAGGCCTCCACCTCTTCCCACAAGGGACTTTTCAGCCATTTAATAGGCTTCTTTGTTAGGAAATGCTTGCCTCATACTGATCCCATTTTCTTTTCTTCTGCATAATGTAGTCCCTTTCTTCTGTGCCCAAATTTTAACTTTTATGAAATCTAGGAAATGTATCATATTTATCCATTTCATACTGTAGCTGAATAATTCATAATCCTTGTTATTCAAGTAACAAAAAAGACAAGCAACCAGTAGCTGAACAGCTAATACTTCACTGAGGTGGTGTACCGGTACCAGTGGATATATTTCCTGGCAAGTCCTGGCTGACACTGCTTTCTGCATTAGGGAGAATGAAAAATGTCAAGAATGTCAAGTGAAACTGAAGAAATCATCTTCCCAAGTGCATGCATGGCAATATTACTGAAATTTCAAGAGGTGCTGAGGCAAACAGCCTACTTCTTTGGGTACAGCTTTTCTTTCTAAAAGTGGATGATTTTATTAAAAGTACACTTTCAAAAAGCATTTGAATTTTCTTTTCATAAGCAAACCTCTAGATGAGAATCACACTATGTCAAAACTCTTCAACTTGTTGAGAGACAAGGCTGGATTGATTGCCACTCACTGCTAAGCAGTTTTTGCTGACAGCTTAGCTCAGAAGAAAAAATTAATCCAGCATTATAGAGTTTGAAAAGATGCCTTTGCAACTGTGTCACTGGAATCAGATCTGTGCATGAAAAAATGACTCATGTTTTGACAACAGTAACTGCATTTCTGATTTAATTACAACGTATTAGATAATCCTCTACCTCACTCAAAGGGCAAGACGGAGCAAGTGTGACTAAGGAAATTCTAGGTGCACAGCTAGATTTTATGTGGTTTTGCATTCAAAAGCTACTAACTTTAAAGAAGGTGTGCTATGCTTTATGCTGATCCTGCCAGGTGGGAGGTCTGCTGGGTCTCTCTAACCTCAGAGCTGTAGTGGATGCACATAAAAAAGGTATATGAACAGCCCACATGGATGTAGAACTCCTCATATACCTCCTAATACATGGAGGTAATTCCAAATGGCAATCCGCAGTTTGGAGATCTCTTGAGATGGAGGTTGTGTCTGTGGGTTTGATCCTTGCCTATGGACTTCTTTGGGTTCCTTTAAATGTTGTGTTTAACCCACTTATAGTCTTGGCACCTATAGATTCCAACAGCATAGGGTCCCACAATTTAATTCTATACTTGGTGGGAAAGGTCTGCTTGTCTTAAAAACCCCCTGAGGTACTTGTTACATCTGCCCTACTTATTCCAATAAGGAAAGCAGTTCTGTTATTTCCTCTACACTCCTCAGAACTTTATCTATCCTTGGAGATGTTAACGTCATGGTTTTATCCCTCATACTTCTCCTCAACTGCCTTTTGACCAAGCTGAACATCCTAGTCTATTTGATCTCTCCTTAGGCAGCAGGCTTTCCATGCTCGCCACCAGCCAGTGCACTCGTCTGAACCTTTTCTACTGCTTCTTCTTTTTTACTTTGAGGTGGGACGAAGCATTTAGAAATAGGTTCTAATTAGTGCCATTTGTTGATAAGCCATGTGACCACATAAGACACCTGTATTCCTACAGCCATGGAAATCACTTTGTCATTTTTATTGGTCCTGACAGCACTCTGAGGTGTTACACTTGATTATTGTTAGTTTATATATTATATGGATGTGCACTGATATACTCACTAACATGTATTTATCCTGTGCATTCTAAAATCCCTGTTTAAATTGTTTGGTTCACGTGGGTGCAGGAGACAGTAGATTCCAGAGAATATTTAATTTAATCTTGGCATAGACTGTACTGATTTAGCTCTATTAAGCACATGGCCTGACATTGCTGGACTGAGCAGCCATTCATCTCTCTCTCTGCCATGGTGGTGGCACCTACCTCACCCACTTGCTGCAGCCATCCCAAACTACAGCCTAGAGCTTTTCTTAGTGCAAGAATACATTTTTCTTTTAAACACCTTTTACTGAATCTTTTATTTCCTTAAGACCTGTGGCCTTTTTCATGTCCTTCTTTCTTCATTCCAAGAAGAGGAGATACTCTCAGATAAAATTATTAATAGTGATGCTGTTTAGACAGTAAGCCCATTACATTGGGTTCTTCATATTGCCTAATAGGGCAAAGGTTTGGGGTCTCTTCCTTCAGATATCCTACCAGATATAAGCAGGGACCTCAGCATCTTGTTGTCCTGGGCCTCACAGAAGGCTCCTTGCAGCCCCTGGAGGTCTTCATGCTGATGCTCTTTACATCAGTGTCCCATCTTTTAGTTAGAAAAACTGAGTGACTCTAAGGAAATGCTATTATTGCATTAAAACTAGATAGAGCTTCTTTTCTTTCAGCAAAGAATGAAATTCTGAGGCTGAAACTTTTTGTGGAACTTTCAGGGTCAGCTGCAAATCTCCAATGACTTTTTTGTTTTACTAATTAAACACAATAATAAAACCAGATCAGTGAGGCTGCATGAATTGCAGATAGTTAATGAAGTTTCACAAGTAGGTGCTCCAAATGTGTGTGTGGGGGGGAGAAGGGATTAAAAAAAAAAAAAAAATAAGAAGAAAATGGAGGAAAAGGCTTGATCACACAATAGGGCTTGGGTGGAGAGGGCAAACAGCTGTAGATCTTCTACAAAAGATTGCAGAAATAATGCACAAAGACAGGTAGAATGTGAAGAATATGTGTGTATGCTCCAGTGAATTATGGACACATTGTAGAGTGAAATTCTCAACCCAACAAACTTGAAAAAAAGAAGTTTTAATCATATATTGCTTTACTTTTTACTTTGTCACCAAAAAAATCCACAGGTTTTAAATTCCAGAACAAGTTGAGGCTTACCAAATGTAACATGAGTTTTATGAGAGGAGTTTGGCTGCTGTAACTTTGCCTTCTGTAACTGTCCTTTTTAGATTTATGAGGAAAAGTCCTAGTGTGGGAACTTCTTTTTGTTTGTGTTTATTTCATGAGTGGAACGATGAAATCTACCATAATCTTGCAGACAAGGAAACTATGACATGGAAGCAAATGGCAAAAATATAACCATTCCTATCTGAAATAATGAAATAATGTAAAAGCAGTTGTTTCACTCAATAAAACTTTAATTTTTCAGCAAAGATTTGTCACGATAAGTGTATTTCTTAATGTCTGGGTTTGGGGGTCTTTCAGATTTTATTCCTGTTATTCAGTGGAACAGTTTAAAAACACAGACTGAAGGTGAGTATGTGATAGTATTTCACAGTGTTTTAAGCGAATAGACAAAATATTTTTGTTTACTGCACAAGTATGTAAAGTGTTTTGTGCAAAGGAAGACTGCAAGAAAACTAAATTAAAGCTAGACAAATTTCTGGATGATCACTCAACCATGTATTTTTATAATAAAATGACAGCATGTATGAGGGAGCAGTCCATGTAGCAGCCAGAGAGTAGTTTGCAGCATGTATTTTGCATTGGAGTCCTACATTTTCTGGCCTTGCCAACGGACTGGTTATTAAAAACACAGGGCTGAATCCTGGTTTAGAGGAGGATGTTCTTGGCTGGAAACCCTTAGTCCAGGCACCTCTAAAGCCTGAGTCCACAAGTTTGCTGCTTTTGGAGCTGCCAGCTGCAGGTCGTCCCTTGCGTTGTCAGAGTGTGGTTGTAGTTGTTGCACTGGGTTTACCAGTTATCCTGGTTATGTTCCTAGAGCATAAAGACTCTGACTCCATATATCAGAAGGCTTAAGATAGTTTTATTATGATGGCTTCAGGTGCTGTGCTTCTTTACAAAGCTTTGGTGCAATTCCATACATGCTTTCTTCTCCGTGCCTTGTACAGGAATTGCCCTCCTCAGTGCAAGAATGGTTCTGTCCCTGATACCAAGTGAGGAGCTGATACCAAGACCAGCTTTCTCATTGGTTAGATAGAGAAAAGTATCCCTCTATGTTTTTGGAACAAGGCAGAGAAACTGAGCACGGGACACAGCTTAGATTGTTTACAAAATCTGCTTGTGAGAAAAATGATCTTTTCTCTTTCAAAGAAGAACCTAGCAGGCATGCTGCTAGGAAATTCAGAAAACTCAAAATCATCATTATCACAGAGAGGTGTCGGTGGAGCCCGGTCAGAGGGGACATGGATGTGATTGGCACACACATGCACAGGGAAATGGAGCTGCTCAGCAAACACACATTCCCCTGGCATGAACTATTCCTTCCTTTAGCACGACTGCAAGGAGTAAGAGTGCTGTGTAACTGCTGGCTTCAGGTGCAACTAGACCACAAAGGAGTACAAACTCACAGGGGTGCGGTATGTGATCTTGTAGAAGTGGGTAGAACAGGAAGATTTAGTCACATTAGCCAGTATGTGACCACTGGTGTAATTTGCATTTTGAATGGATGAGACTTTGGTTTAGTGATGGCTAGATATAAAACTCATGCAGTGCTTCTTTATTTCTTAAATTGCAAAACCTTCCCTGCCATGCTTTGCTTCCTTTTTCTCTCTTAAGCTGGGATGGCCCAGAACTGATCAGCTTTCTGATATCCAGAACTCATGAGCCTCTAAGCTTGCAGATATTTGAACCCTGGAGTGTAGGCGAAACTCACTCTGAGCTGAAAGTAACCCAACATTGGAAAAAGGTGGAGGTATACTGTCTATCCCTCTTTCTAGTGTAGAAGTAAAAGCTCAGATTAAAATGTAGGCATTTGTTTTGTTCCATGGTAAATTAAAACATGAAGTTTCTTTTCAGCCTCATTTTTACCACCTCAGAATTTAATATATTTCTCCTGGTTTTTCCTGACAAAACTTTATGCTTTTAAAGTTTTAAAGGTTTAGAAAATCAAGTGCAGTACATAAACAAATGAGAGAGAATGTGATCTTCACTTGCAAATTCTTTGTTTCTTTACTGAACAGTACTCATAAAAGCAGCATAAAAAATAAATTGGGAAAATAGGCAGCATTGTTAGATACCCAGACTGAACTTATAGCACTTAGCCAGCATTGCTGGAACCTCCAAAGAGGAAAATAAATGAAGTTTAGATCAATATTCTTGATATGTTAAGCCTAAAAGTCAGCTCTTTCCCTTCCCAAACACAGAAAATATCTGTAGCTGCTTATGCATCACAAAGGGATGCAAACCCGCTCCTCTTGCCATTGACACACTGTTTGAAAGGCAAATTATCTGATGCTTAGTTTTGCTGGAGGTATTGGTGTTTTGACCTGGCACTAAGCCCTGGCAGGAGCAGGGGAGTGTGCCTCAACATCACCCAGTTGTCCATCCCTATGGCAACAAGGGGTGGGGAGGGCTGGGAAGACTGTGACTCCCAGACCTTGAACAATGACTTAGAGATGTTTCATAAAGGATGTTACCTGCCAGCTGTGCCTGCTTGTCCGAAAGGTGAGTCACGGCTGTCTCCTTGACCAAGGAGATACAGCTGAACCATGTGGTGCCAGACACCTCTGGGAAATCCTACAGAGCAAACTGAGCTGGCTTCAAAGGGAGAACTGGGAGGAAGAGCCTTGTGGGCAGCAAGGGAAGCAGCCCTGTGTTCCCCTTAACAAGAAGAGAGATGGTGCATTTCACTCCCAGCATTGCGTGTGATTACCTGGTACACATGGCTTGTGTTGCATGAAGCATTCTGCCCCGCTGCAGCGCCCTGCACTGGTGGTGCAGCACAGATTCGCATTGCCTGTGCTGCTTTATCCTCTTCCACACTGCAGAGCCATTAAAGCTGTAGGGCAGCTGCACCTGGGCATTGGCAAAGCCAGCCCATCCTGTCCCCACGGCCTGCACACACCTGGCACCGAGCACACACAGCCCCTCCTTTTCCAGATGCCAGCACCATAACTCTCCTTGCCTGTCCCTCTCCCAGCTCTCTGCTGCCCCTGCCTGCCTCGCTGCTGGGTGTCTTTAAGCTTGTATAGGATTGGAGCAAATTTATCTGAAATGAGAATTATTATTCTTGGAGAGAAAATAATCTTTGCAGTTTTGACACATATGGAGGCTTCAGGTTCCTGGACATCATAAAGTGAGAAGAGTAAGGTGTATGTCCCATGTCATCTCTGCAGGTGGCTGTCCCAGCAGCCTGTGCCACACATGCTGCTCTTCCTTGTGAGCACACCCTCAGACTACAATAAAAACTTACCCTCAGACCTCCTTCATGTTGGTCAGTGGTGGTTTCCAAACTCAGACAGAATAAACAGGGTAACGTGGATGCTGTGCTCCAGTGCTTTGCCACTTGGAAAGCGTAGGGCAGCATTCCATGGGGAATTGGGGGGAGCAGGAGTGGGGGCCCCCACAGGCGACAGTGGTGTGTAATGAGTAGGGAAGGCTGTGTGGTGGGGAGGTGAAATCAGGAGGTGGAGGCTAATGAAAACTCAAGCCCCTGAAATGAAAAGCCTTCTGTAAAGACCCTTTATGCATCAGTCTTCCTTAAGGAAAATTTGTCTGTGAGCAAATGGCTCATAAAATTAATACCAGTGACAAGTAAAATTGGGCAAGAAAAAGTGAGACCATCACTGGTTAGCTTGGAGGCTATCCAGTCAGGCATGTCAGATGAGTTTTTCCTAGGCTAAAGATCCTGCTAAAGCTGTCTCAGACCTGTGAGTGGTCCTCTTCAAAAATTCAGGAAGGATTTAATCCTGAAGAAATATCAGGAAGAAGGGGAAAGACAGGTATGTTTATATTTTTCAAAGAGGAGTGGGTAGGAGCAGGGAATCAGTGACTGGTCAGCTCTCTGCAGCTCTCTGTGGTTCCCCTGATCAAGCCACTCTTATACTTGAAGGTAAGTGCAGGACTACCCATTGCTCCCGCTATGATTGTGTCTCTGAATGATTGAAAAATTCCATATTTGTTTTGGTAAAGGAAAAATCCATGGTGAAGGTAAAAGCATAAAGGGAAAAATCTACTACAAAAATACAGTGTAGGAGTTGCATGCCTCTGAATCACCTAAGATTCACTTAATAACCAATTGTTTCAGTAAAATTGTAGTAAAAGAAATTTTCTATTGACAGGGGTTTACTTCAACAGCTGCCAAGCACAAATCAAGGAATGTTTACTTTGGTGCCTTTGTATGACAGAGAAGGATTGTTTCTGGCAAGCACTTTATATTGTATTAAGATATCAGCCAAAACAAACAAGAATGTGAAAATTGCATTTCAAAAGTAATCTAAAGCCACCATGCAGAGTCTCAAACATTAAAGGACACAGTGAGGGTGTGTTGGTATGTTCAAAGAATGGCAATATATTTCCCTCTTTTAAGTTCTTGATGTGAGTGAAACGCTTCTTGATCCATGGATCTATTCTTTTAGCACAGGGAATAGTGCTCAGACTTTACAATGGCAATGACTGTTTCTCCCTGCACCTAGATATCCCAACCACCAATGTGTTTGTGCAAAAAATGTTGATAAGTAATTTAGCTGCAGGCAAGTCACAAGTAATTCCTGTATTTCCACCATCAAATACCAGAAGGGTTAGAGAAAAGGGAAAACAGCAAATCAAAACAGCATCATTAATATATTTAAAATCCTTTCCAGTTAACAATTTTTATGCTGCATATAGCAAACAGCAGATTAAAAATACTGCAGGTATGTAATTTCTTCTTTCAGCTTTACATAGTTTTTTTAACACATGACTGTTGAAAGAGATTTTCATGAGTGTTTTTTTCCAGTTGCTTTGCTGTACAACTTCACCTTTGAATTCTTCAAGCCGACAAAAGCTTTGGTAGCTCAGTGTACCAGAAGCTCCTGCTGTTAGTCCCACTACAGCATCTTAATTGCAAACCAGATATGATAGCTCATGCTCAAAGAGCACAGACAGAGGTAGGACCAGTGATCTCTTTGAGCTCTGTTACAGTATGAAGTCGTTCAGGGAATGCTGCAGGCTAACAGAGAGATAACAAAAATTAAAAATGGTGTATCAAGGGTGCTCCCCAAACCAAGGGAGGGCTGTACAGCTTCCTCAGGTGTGAAAAGCTGTACACTCCATCTATCCTCAGGCACAGCACCACACAAAGAGGTGCCTGTATGTGACGTGCCTGATGTTACTGAAGTCATTGATGGGGTCTCCTCCTTTCTTTTATGTGGGAATGAGTGTATGGGATGCTTCCCACCAGCATGCTTTAAAAACATAAACATATATGATTGTCATCATGTTAAAGGTGACACAGTCAAAGAAATGTACCTTGCAACTGCAGCAGCAAGGGGTGAAGAATGAAGATGGAATATGGCAAAGTGTGTTCCCAGAGCAGCTTGTTAGATCCCAGAAGCAAGTGCAAGGGAAGCTCTGCCTGCCACACAGGTGAGTCCTGCTCCTACCTGAAACTTCCATGGTGCTGGAAAAGGAACCTCAACAAACCAGTCTTGGGTAAACTTCCAGTTACCATAAACCATGGGGTGCATGAATGGTAAACCTAGAAATCCAACACGCAGGAAAGTATCTTAGAGAAGGCAGCAGAGAGGCAATTTAGATTTGCTAAGGGGACCTCCTGTTCTAGCATGATACCTAAGGAGTTTTCCCAACCTGGAAATCTCTGACGTCTGCCTCCCCACCTGTATCAGGCAGTTACAACTCAATGGACAAAGGGATGATTGGCTGAAGCTACGTCATTGCTCACCAGAATGGAGCCATCTCTGAGCCAGAAGTGGTGGAAAACAGGAAGCACAACAGCTGCAGCATGATGCAGCAACACCCACGTACAAATGCTGCATTGCAAAGTGATGCAATTTAGGATCAGAGACTTGTACTGTACAAGCTGAGGCAGTAAATCAGTGAGGGCACCACTCTAACAGCATGACCTTCTCTGGAAGCTTCCCAGTGCAGTCTCATGGGATCCATCTGATCCAATCCCACAGATAAGAACTGGACCTTACTGATAATGGTGATCCTTAAATCTATGCTGTCCAACCAGCTCACCCTGAAACTGCAAAGAGAAATGGAAAGGAGGTAGAGACAGATTTGGGTCTTCGTGGAGACAGATTTGAGTCCTGTGAGTCTTCAGGGGTGAGTCCTCCTGCAGCAAGGATGGTCTCTGTTAAGCACTGAGGTGTTTTATCTTTCTAAGTTACTCTGCTAAATAGGTCCACATGCCCTGCCACTTCTCTCAGGCAAATGGTGCCTTGCATTGGTCAGCAGTATTGAAGGCCCACAGCAGAATCTAGAAAGGTGTCATGGCTAGCATTTCCCTGTGGAGTATTTATTTGAATTTGGGGTTTGTACAGATTACATTAGGTAATCTTGCCATTGGCCTCCAGCAGTCTTTACTTTGATGAGCTCCTCTTATGCTTCCAATTTGTTGTTCAGCTTACATAATCAGTAACTGCCTGTTAAGACTGGTATCCCTTGCCATCTTTCTAAAATACAATTAGAAGGTCCATAAAAGGCATGGAATTCACAATTTTATAGAACCAGATCAGCCCTGAATCTTTACATTAGTCTCTCCATAGGGCCTGACTACCTGTGAATAAAACTGGCCTCCTTTTATTGGATTTGTTTTGGAGAGAAATGTGGTTTACATTATAAGATTCCTGTTAGTGAGGTGACTCTGAATTCTTATTTGCCTTGCTCAGAAGGAGTTTAAAATGAAGATTGTATCCTTGTGGCTCTAATTCAGGAAAATATTCACGTGTGTGCTGCTGTAAGACATGGGGTCCTAGCACATGCTACTGTCAAGCATATGTTTAGGAAATTTATTTTTAGACAGGGGTGAATTTCAACAGCATGTTAAAACCTGTCTTGAACTGGGACACAGTAGATAGCATTAACCTGGCTAGGTTTCCCTACTGGCATTCAGTTTACCTAAGCCATTTGAACCACTAGCAAAAGGAAAAAAAAAACCATATGGTATCAAAACTTTGCTAGCAATGGTGTTTGTGTATACTGTAAATGTGTCATCAGTTGCCTTTTGATAGTGTTTGTAACACTGAACTGTTAATTACAGTCTTGTGTAATCTTGAATTAGTAATTACAGTTTGGTGTAATCTAACTCCTTAAAATGTTTTTTTTTATTATTTGTATTTTTATTTTACTAAATTCACTGGTGTTGCATAAGCTTTTCATTAGTACTGGTTGCTGTTGACATCAAAATTAGTAAGTAAATTTAGCACAATACACTGATGTGCAAATAGAATCCTTCTTAATGAGTCTTTGGGGGATTTTTTAGATCATCCCTTTTTTCCCCCTTAAGACAATAGCAGCAATACAAAGCATCGCATCTTTACCTTCCGCAGGTGCTGACGGCCTTCGTGCATTCTTCAGCCTTCTGCTGTGTTTCCACAGCAGCAGCAATCTTCACAGTTCACACAACAAAATGATTAAGTAAACTGTCATAATATTATGGTAAGATACATCTATCTACCTGGCCACAGTTCATTTGCATTTTACAAATCATCAACAAATTTTATATGGAACGTGTGAAAACAAAACCCTTTTGACAAGAGATGGAGATGATTTTGGAGTTCTTTATTAGTGTGGATGATGGTAATAGAACAGGTGTAAATCACTGATATCCTCCTGCTTGTTATGGAGATCTTTAAATATAGTAATAAACACATTTGCAGCACTTAGCATTGTTTAAAACAGCTCAAATAGAAGCCAACCCATAGATTTCTGTGACATTCTGTCTTAGGTGCTTAGAATGAAAATGATAGAGAATGAGGAGCTGAACAAAAGGTGGTTACCTAACCTCTCTGAGTCCTGAAAGCCTGTAGATTGCAAGTTATTACAGTGCCTAAATGATAGGAATATTTTTGATAAAAACTTTCTTCTATCTCACTGAAAAGCCACAGATCAAAAAGCAATGCTGGAGCATAGGAGATCAAAGCAAATTTGGACGGGCTCCTTTGTTTATTTTTATGTCTTTGCAGTTTCAAAATGGGTTCTAATTGTTTCTTGAAATGTTCCTGCCTTTAGCTCTATACTTCTGAATTCAGTTTATTTTAAGAATTTGGTCTCCTTCATTTACCAGCAAACTCCCAGATAAAAACAATGCAGGATGCAACAGTGGCTCTTTCATATAATCAATACAATTCTTAGAGAAAGGAGAAGAATGTATTTTTCTAACAAAAAATAAGAGTATTATAAACAGGAAAACCACACCAAGCTAAAAGTGGGTAAGTTTGAGCTGGATGTTATTCTGTGTTTGCAGCTCCCTCGGGAGTGAAGAGGAGGAGATTCATGTTACCAAACATTTGAACACAACATTTATAGCAGTTATCACGAATGTCTACAAAGACTGGTCTTGTGTATGAGTTCAGTGATAAAATACAGGATTCTAAGGTATGGGGTCTCCTGAAATAAATCACAGCTTCTCTGAACTACATTTCACATATCATTTGAAATTACTGACTGCAAGATTCCAGTCACTGGCAAGCTTCTGTGCTCTGTGGCATCTTTGGAGTCCCAATAGTGTAACTGAGGTGAGCTTACAGTTCCTTTTCAGCACTAGGCAGAAAGCCATTGCTGTCACCACCTTCATGTTATTCCATCAGTTCCCATTTCTTTGTGACACCAACATTCCTGACTTCCTGACCACCTTCTCAGAAGCTGGACTGATCCTGCCTGCTAGCAGAACACACACATAGGCCTTCAGAGCTGTCAGTTATTCAGTGTGAACTGCCTGATGAAAAAACCTGTAACAATTCACCTTAAGAAGTCAGTTCATCAAAGGGGTTTGAACCATACCCAGACACTCTTCCAAGACAGATTAATTTGGAGGCAACTTCATCCTGTATTTCAGATTCCCAGCCCTACCTTTATTTTTTGTTTAAATTATTGTTTTTTTAAAAATCTTACTGAAAAAAATAGTATCACAGAGAATCCAAAGTTAACAGAAGCTTCTGCAAAAACAGAGATGGGGCTTGCAGGAGCACCTACACTGCAGGGAGAGGCAGCATGTGATGAAAGAGCTGGAACAAAAACTGGGGTTGTTATCTTGCATTACTGTGTAAGAAGATGGAATCAAACTCACATAAACACCTGATAGAAAAACAACAACAAACAGAAAGAAGATGCTAATGATAGGCATGAATTTGAACCATGGTTATCTGCAGAGCAAACAAAAGCCTCATTTGTTAAATGGAAAAGAGGAAATACTTCATATAAAGACCACTGAAAAATCTGTGCAATTAGCTTCTCAGCACAGATGTTATTAAATTGAATTCAAATTAGGGAGTAACGACTCCTAAGCTTGCTAAGATTCATCTGAATTTGAAGTATAAAATTCAAATGTAGATGATCAAACAACAGCGTGATTTATCTGTTAGATGTATCAAAAGAACTGAGCCTGGGGTTTGAATGCATGCATGGCTTTAAGCCACTTTGTGCAACATGGTATTTCTGCTCTCTCTGATCATTTCTTCATCTTTCTTTTTCATTTTTTTTTAAGATTTCTTTTTGTGTCATGAGCAAAGTACACTGCTCATTCATAAGGGGATTGCTCAAATCCCAAGTTCTTCTTTATTTCTGATTGCATTTGTGTCAATGTTTTAGTCAACTCCTTTCCCATTCTGGAGAAAGAGGAGCCATGTAGAGACTCCTGCTGTCTACTCCAACTGGCCCTGGACCAGCCATGATCCAAGCCTTAAACTCTCCCCTCCCGCTCTGGTCTCAACTTGCCACTCTCAGAAATGGCCAAGCATCTTCCACAAGGATGTGAGCCACTTTGATTCCTACCAATTTGACAACACAGCTTCTTCTCCCAAGATTTTGCCTTGACATAATTCTGTGTACAGAAGGCATTAGGAATGCATTAGTGTTACAAAGTGTTCTTCCTGAGACATCTGTGGAAAGCACTTTTTACACATATAAGGCTGTATATCTGAATTGTAGAAAAGAATTGTGTTTTCCCCTAAATATTTGCTTATCTGTGTAAAAAATGCTGTGTCTTTTATTTAGTGTCTTAAGGGGCAGATGTCTTTCCTCACAATAGTTATTTATTATAAACAGAACTTCCCAGAGCATTAGAGAGGACGAGAAAACAAATTTGGACCAGATGTTAGTCACACTATTTAATGCATTATTGGAAGGTACTCAGATCTTGTGGTAATACCTGTTGTATAAAAAGCTATCCAGAATAGAAACTAGCAAGCGAGAAGCTTTCAAGCCAGAATGAAAATAGAATTAAATTGTCCAACTGTGCAGCTCTGGTATTCTACTTTCTTGTATGTAATCTGATAGGCTTTGCCCTGTTCTCCAGAATATTTCATTGGGCCAAATTCATTTGTGTGTAACTCCATTGACTTTAATACACTCATAGAAGAGTTTAGTTTGGTCTGTTGGATGTTGGACGTTTTGTGCATGCAGCATCATTCCTAGGATGATGCTGCATGCATCATCCTAGGACTTAAAGATAAAAATGTTACATACATTTCAAGACGTGGTCCATTTTCCACTTGAGACCCAAGGGAGCAAAATAAAAATGTCAACAAATTAACAGCTGGCAGTTGTCCAGGAAAATTAGTTTAAATGCTTTTCAATTTTTTTTTCCATAGTTCCTTGAGAAACGTTTTTATCATGTTGGAGAGAAAGCTGTTTCATGTGAGGGTTTTGCTTATCCTATATTTAATTCATTTCTATCTTTATGATTTAAATCTTAAGTCAGCTACAGAGACTAATTAGGCAATGCTATAACAAGGATTACTGAACTGTAATTATTATTTATTCAAATCAGTGGAAGAATTACCAGGGCTTATGTTAAAGACAATAGAAGCTAATGGAGGAAGAAGCAAAGGAGGCCAGTAGTGATTTTAACTGCACATTGTTATAATTTAACTTCATATTGTCAGCCACCCAGCAGTGCAAAAGTAGCCATCTAATTGACACCCTGAAATAGGGGCCTGCTGATGTTGCCTTGTGAGTTATTCATTTCAACCATAATTTTTTAAAATTACCTCTTTTAAAAGAAAAATCATTGGGAAAATTTATATATAGGGTATGAGCACTAGTATTACTAGCTGGTTGATGAAATAAAGTGCCAGGAAAAAGCTGCAGAGATATATTTGCCTGATATTTTCACTGTATTTAAAATGTGTGGTTTTTTGCTCATTCTCTGAAAGACTCCAGACTGTTTAATTGCTGCAAGTGCCCACGGCTTTTCATCTGCAGTTTTAACCCAACAGTTACTTCCCAGCTGCACTTCTACCATTCGAAAAGCCAATTCCAGCTGCATTTTAATTTCACTGGAAAGTTTCAACACTCCTCAAATGAAAGAGTGCCCAGCTGAACTGCCCAAGGGTCCCCTTCCCCTCATCCCCTTCCCTCTGAACACACTCCAGCTAGCAAATTTGTCAGGGCTGGTGCAGTCTACAGGCACATTATGGTATAGTACCAGGGTTTAATCTAGGCAAAGATCCTGATCTAGAGATAAACTAGCTGACGCAGAACATCAGTACGGGTACCCAGATATGTTCTCCTCTGATCTAGCATGAAATACTTTGGTTCAGTTGAACAAAAATATTCCAAAAATATTTCCATTTTACCCAAGCAGGTAAAAATTGAGATTTTGTGTAAACTGTCTTGCATGTAGTTGTACTTTCTGGAAATGGGGCCCAATGTCACTTAGGACTCTAGGTGCTAGTAATGAAAAGAGAAGAGGCAGCCATTTAAAGTTGCAGTTCCCTTTCTAGCTCTTCCCTACTCTCAAGTTTTCCAGATCCCAGATTCATTTCTCTGCCTCTCTGTTAATATTACTCCTCCGAAGTCATAGGAGATGAAGAAAGCAGGACATGTGGGTGTGTAATTTCAACAATGTGTGCTTCTTGCCAAAGGAAAATCAATATGTAAAATCACCTTATAAGAGATTATTTTTCCATTTGATAAGGAAGAGATGTGCTTGCTTTCCTCCCATGCAGCCTCAGGTCATGTGCATTTCTCTAACTCCATGTGCGTACACAAGGAAGGGCACGTGGCAGGGCACAATCCCAGCCTGGAAGAATATCACAAAAGACTTGAGATGCAGAAATGGCCAGGGCATGACTGCATGAAGAAAAGTTCAGGGTATAGGACCCTGAAGTCTCCTGCACTCCTGCAAATTTGGGGACTGTCAGTTGCCACAGGGATCCAAGAGCTAAAATCCTTTTCTCTCAATGAAAGCACAGCTGTCACTTTCAGGCTAGTGACACCTTGGGGCTTCAGCAATGTATAACCACAACTATGAGACTTGAGAGATGAATCTGTCTGCCTTTACCTCCACGAATATATGTCCTCACTGGAACTATTCCATAGTTCCATTTACTGGAACTATGTGGTGTCTTCAGTACTAGCCTAACAATTCATAATGATTTCCTTGCTCCTAGTAGTGTGCCGCCTTCAGCGCAATCCTGAAGATACAGGTGATAAAAGTTAATGTCCAGATGGATTATATGCATTGAAAACACAATTTTACATTGTAAGTTTCATATAATGTGTCTGATTTTTTGTGTCTGAGCTCCAAAATGCTGCAACAAAGATGTGATTTTGCTACATAATCTTCTTATTTGCTTTCTAAATCTTTCATTCAGATTTATGCAGATGTTCAGTCTGTAGCTATGCAAAATTTCAGATGGTTGTAGACATAGAAAACAAGATCACAAGTGTGTACATAAGCAAAATGCCTCAGCAATGCTGACTTGAAAACCTGAGCTGACTGTCCCCACTTCATCTCTGCATAGCTGCCTGATTAGCATTTGGTTTTTAACTTACCTCTTCAAAGTACAGCAAATGTACAGCTTGGTTCTTCTGAAGCATTTATGAGTTTTTACACGGCATCTGAAATGGGACTTCAGATGTCATCACACCTACCCCATCTGTCCTCGAGCTGACGTAAAAAGAAACTGCTGATACACACTTCCACACTCGGAAAAATGTTCCTGGGTCTTACTGACAGATGTTGCTCAGTTTCGACCACTGCTGTTATAAAAGCCCCTTGGAACAAAGACATCCTTTTCATTTTTGTGTGGCACTTAGCATCGGAATGTCCCAGTCTGTGACTAGGGCCCTGAGATGCAATGGGAATAGAAATAATGTTCTAATACAGGCACTTGGAAAATTCTGCTCAGCTGACTTTCTTTTGCGAGAATTTGGCTTTGCTCTTGATGAGGTCATGTGAAAGGAGCATTTATTTATTTATTCATTATTTTTGCATATGTACAAAAGGGTTCTGGAAGTGCATCCTCAGCACCTTTTACACAGCTACAAATTATCTTTATAAAAATATCACTAAAGCAAAGTGCAGAGCAGCCACTCAAAAATCAATAGTTAAAAATACACTTGGCAAATGAAAAGCTGGAATCACATTTCTATATCAGTGAGATTCTTCCTTGAGCACAGTCCTGTTCAGGGAAAAATTAGGGTCTTTATTCTGAACCCATGGAGTCAACAGATAGGATGTCTTTCAGAATTTGAGAACTCGATGAGCTCCAGAGCCTAAAGGCCTGATGCAAACTCCATGGAAGGCCTTCAGATTTCAAGTGACTTTCTTGATACAGCAAAGATGGGTGGCATCAGTGTGTGTGAGATTCCCCTGATTTTCTGTGTTTATATCAATCAAGAAATTACATTTATTCTTCCAGCTATCCATGTCTTCAATATTATATTAAAATAAGAAGAAGACTCACAGTGGATAGAAAACATTGAGATCATTTTCCCATCAAGAGCTGTAGGAAAGTAAAGATGTAACAAAAAATGCCGGGTCCCTACTAGGTTAGGGTCTCTCCTAAGACAGAAATGATGGCTATCAGCTCCTGTTGCATTTCAAAGTGTTTATTTGGATTAGAGTTATACAAAAATCTAAATACTTCATGGAAATAGTTCAGCTGAAAGTTTTAAATCACCTTCTGGGTGATGTTCTTTGTGAACACAGCATTGTAATCTGGAAAGACATAATGATTTAGTCATTTGGGCTGACTAGTTTTGTCAGTCACTGCCAATTGAATGATCTTCCTTAGAAGCAGTATTTAGGGTTCCTTTGTTTTTAAAAAAAATTCTTTTTTTTAAAATAGAAAGTAACTTTTAACCTTGTTTTGTTAAAAAAATGCACATACATCATTTGCCATTCCTTCAGGGGAAAAGCATATAAAGCAAAAAATGTCAAACTTCTTCAGACATTCACAGTAACCTTAACAATAGTGAGATAACTTAAATGTATAACGAGTTTCTACTTGTCCTACTGAATTGTAGGGGCTTTTCCGTGTTGATGAAAAAATACAAAAAAAGTCAGCAACTATAATTCAGGCGCTTTATCTCTGCAATACAGGAATTATAATAATATTGCCATTTCTCACAGTGGTGAGAAATCCAAAAAGGATATTCATTAGTGTTTAGCAGGCAGAATACATATCTACATTATACTCTCAATGAAAAGATGTAAAATGAAAGTCTTCAGTGTGCATAAACTCATAAAAAGCTCTTCCAAAAGCCAGAGTACCTTGCTTCATCAGATGGCCAAGTCATAACTGAAGTAATTTCATCTTTTTAAAATCTGGTTTTTTCATTTTGGCACTCCAGCAGCATTTCACATCAATTAGGTATTCATTTCAGCAGCTGTACCTTACCTAAATGTATTTAGATGAATGCAAAGACTACTTTTGTCAGATTTTTACAAAATCAACCAGCTTGAACCTTATACCAACAACATGGATATTCTGTAGGGTTTCTGCCAATTCCGGAAAAGGTATTTTCTGCTGACAAGCAATCAGCTTTCTGCTATTATTAAAAACTATTCAATGGCATTTTTGCCATCTGTTACAGTGTGTACTGTTTTTTAATGCAATGAAATTTGACACTTAAGTACAGGGGAGAAAGGTTTCCACACAAGCAAGACCTATCTTAAAACAACTAGGCACCCAGAACTGTAATCTATTTTCACATATTGCCAAAAATGCAACATGTTTCATGCACAGTTATGTCCCCAAATGACCTTACTGATGCAAAATCTGTTATTGGACTGCTTTCTTTCATCTGGAAATGCTACAAAAATGTTATAACCCAGACTATTGGTAATGAAAGGAAACATCTTACTTCTTTCAGCCAGTACTAATTCATAATACCTTGCAGTATTTAGGGGGTGAAGTTTTATTTTGTGAGTGATCTGCATTTTATTTAAAAAGGAATTGTGGTCTAGCAGAATCCTAAAGAAATGGGGCTTAACTCTTCATTGGTAATTTCCTTTCTCTTTCGGAATAGTTAAGCAGTTATCTATCACAAGTTAAAGGTGTCTTCTTCCAGGTCTTTTGGCCTCACAATATGTATTTTTGGAAAGCTCTAGGTGATGTTGACATTTAAATGTTTTTTCCAAATATACAGGCATTTATTTTATGCAATTTTTATGGTTATAAACTTAGCTGCATCTCAGTCCTTCTGTGAGTCACTCCAAGTGCACCCCAGCAGAGATCACTCTTTATGTCAGCTGAAGAGGGGAACATTCCCTATTTTTAGATGAGTCTACAGCACTTTGAAGAGCAACCAGTCTCAGCCCAGACACACAGTCAGTTTCTGGCATTTATGTCACCTCCCCAAGGAGTCTATGACCAGCTCTCATATTTAAGTCATGATTAGAAGAAACAAAGCATTAAATAACATCTAGGGTATTTTAAGTAACTTATGCTTGCATCTGTCTTGCCTATGCACCATTCCTTGGATGGACTCTCTTCTCTGAGCCCTCACTAAGTCTGTGTGACTTCTACAAAGGCAACTGACGTTTCAGAAAGTACATCATGGACCTCATCGGTGTTTCTCAGAGTTTGTAGAGTAATCGGTCATTCCTAAACAAATAATACTTCCAGGCTCAGAAGGAGTTTGATTGCATGTCCTCAAGGACATTGGGTTGGCCATGTCTTTATGGGTCTTCAGTGTCAGTTAACAGGCACTTGCCTAGAAGCTAAAGTTTTCTGAATTGAAACATTGTGGTTGTCCAGAAAATGCTTCATAACCAGTTCAGTCAATCTACAGTTCCTATGGAATATTCCTATGGAATATTTCCCAAAAGAGAAACTCTTCATCTCCGGACTACAGAGTTTGTCCATTTTTCCATGGAGGCAAAAAGAATCATTTGTATCCAACAACAGAGTACATTTAACACTATCTTGCAATATATTAATAATTATCAACCACAGAGCCTTAGGTCCAGAGCCAGGCTCTAGTCTAGATGTACTAAAGGCATCTGCAAATACTGGAGGCTGCTAGGAGGCAGGTCAAAGTTAAGATAAGGAAAGCAATTTCCTAAAGTGCAACTACAGCCAAAGGTATTGCTTGTTGCCAAGGGGTAAAAAAACCCACTCAGGAGTTACATGAAAGAAAACAAGGTTGTTTATTCCCCTTTGTCCGTGTTTTTGTAAACAAGATTATGAGTTTTTCTCCTGATTCATGTCAGCAAAATTTCCTCCCTCCATCCACAGCTTTAAAACTCTTTGAACACTGATCAGTGTTGCCAAAGAACAACAGTGTTACCTACAATGTCAGTCATCGCTATAACTCAGACTGATGGCAGACATTCAGGACTTCTGCATCTTTGTCTTGAGGTGTATACACAATTTTTAGTTTTAAGCATCTTAAAACATCATTGGGGACAAGAAACAAAGAAGGTTTAACACTAACATAGCATTAAACCAATAACATGAGATTAAATTCAGCCAAACAAACTCCATAGTTCTAATAGAAGATAATTCTAGGATGGAGATGTCTGGAAAGAAAGCAGCAGTGAAAGAAACAAACCAATGGTGTTGAAAGCCCGTTTTGAAAGCAAACACCCAGTTTGAGCCATTTTGCACAGAGCATGCCACAGGTTTGTCCTGCTCCCTAAAACTGAGTTTCTAGCTGAAATGAAAATATGGAAAAGTCTGCAGGAACCTTAAAAAAAACCTAGAGGCCCAATGAAAATTATATATGTAGATGCAAAGACCAACAAAAAGCATCTGTGTGAATAACTGATAATATTGATTCCAGTTTTCATACCTTAAAGGAAAAAATAAAAAGAGGAAATATTTAGTTGTAACTGGCAGCTTTGCCCCAGCACAATCCTCCAAAATAAAGAAACAGTACAATTACATTAGCAGACTAATGCAGCTGAATTTACATGTCTTGCCTTTATAATTTCTGCATATTTTCCACACAGAAAATATTTTATATTCCTGTGTATACTGCACCTGCATAGTGCCCCGTTGCATGGCTAGGTGTTTGTAAAAACAGTGCTAACTTCAGCAGCCCTGACCCTTAGCAGAAAGGTCTTGTCACATCGCCTTACAGATAACCCTGTGAAATTAATGCCGATTGCATGTGCCAAATTTTATTCTGATATGCTGCACCAAAATCGTGACAGAAAGCCACAGATAGGAGCAACTACCAAGAGCTGAAGCTAACATTCTCTATTTCAGAAGAGAATGGGAGTTTACAGCATTTTTAACATGGCTGAACAGAAATAGGGTGGCATTGTATCCAACCATATCTGTCTGCTTCCGCTCCAGCAGATCCCATTTTCCTTTAAACTTACTTTTATGTCGTATTTTTCTATTTCACGTATTTCTTTATTATGCTTTTTAACAGTATTGGATAATGTACTAAGAAGTTTCTGTTACTAGTTTCACAATACTTTTGCTAAAAGCTATTACCATGTTTATATTATTATCATCAGAATATACCATATAACTTTGTCTCTCTAACCAACAAATATTACATTAAATCTTGTTGGAAAAAACAATTGCTTCAATTGAACCTATATCTTGACTTGTTTGTGTGAAAAACATGTTTTAGACATGAATATTCTGTGCTTGCATTGCAGTGTTGGCCAAAGGGGAGGCTATAGGTTTGGTTACCTATAGACAGATAGACCTCTTCACTATTGCTCTTCTGAGCTGTAGTGAGAAATAGCAACCTTAACCTTGGTGGGGCAGGGGAATGGGAGCAGCAAGAGTGGCTTTTTGCCAGCCATCTTAAGAATCCTGCTAGACTTGGAACAGATAATTGTTGGAAGAATCTAGTTCAGCATTTCTTCTCTGTTGGATCCAGAAGTCAAGCCAATCTACCACAGGATTAGATGGACGTGTTGTCTAGGCAAAGGGTTTGAGTGTTTAACTGGTAAAAGACATTGTCCTCTCAAAGATGTTACAGATTCCTTTCTCTCTTGCATGGTTTTTGGGGTTTAGCTTTTTTAGCTTTTTTTTGTTGTTTTTTGAAAGAAAAGATGATACAGCATATTGTGTCCCCTGTATAAATCAGAATATTTCATTGATATCACAGGAATGAAGACTTGGAAATTTGTTTTCCACCACCTTGGTGTCTTCCTTACATTTTTATCTGTTTAAAGTAAGACAGATGTCTCTTGAAGTAGAATCCTCACACTTGACACTAGCAGGAAGCGTAGTATCCAAAAGGTCAATTGTTTTTCATCCAGCTGTAACTGTAGAGACAACTGACAAAATGGAAACATTTCTCTGCTGATAGTTGACACCTATTTTTAGAGGTGGAAACCAATGCAAGGCAGAGGAGAATCCAGCTTTCTGTCTCTTTGGTAGAAAGTACAGTTTGACCCTGAGTAATCCAGGGGCCATGAAGAACCCTGAGCCTCTCTGTGCTGCTTAGATGACTCCAGACAACATGAGCTCTTTTTACATCCCACCTGTCAGAGCCACAGTCATCTCTGAACTTCATTTATCTCATGTCCACGTTCCCAGTGAAAGAAGGCTTGGTGGAGAAACAGGCTGCCTCTGCTCTGCTTCTGCAATGGCTTCAGCACCTATTGCAACATGGGTTAGTCTAGCCCAAAGAGACAGATGAGAGGATGTCACAAAGGGTCTGACAACTGGTGCAGGACTTGTGTCTTCATTAGTTTTGCACCTGTTTTTATGGTTTTGTTTGGGATTTTTTTCTGTGCATGAAGCTGCCTCAGACATGCCTCTTATCACAAAGGAAAATTCTTCTTAATTAATTCTCAGCATTATGGTCCCACTTGATAATTAATTTATTCATTCTCTTGCTGTGTAACTGTTTCTCTTCTTAACCGACTGACTTTGGTAATAGTTCTCTGCATAATTGATTCATATTGCTGTTGATTCTCCCCATTTTTATTTAATATCAGAAATGATTTGCTGTATAACTGCCTCATTGCTTAACTCATTATCTACACAATTGCTTGGTATCATAATTGATTCACTGCTTAACTGTCTCACAGGATAATGAACACCAAGTAACAGCCATCCACTTTTCACCTCCACTTCCCTTCCCTACATATGCCTCTTCCTTTCTTTACATGACAACCCAAATCTTGCCTGGCATCCATTTTAGCCCCTCAGCCCAGGACAAAATGTCACTGCTACCATCAGTCCCCTGGCCCATATTCAGATTCCTCCAGCCCCCTTTAGTGTCTTTCCCCATTGCTCTCCCAGCTGCATCACACAGAGTCGACACAGCTTCAGCTCTGGGTCTGTCGTATATTCTCAGCCTGGTTTTCAAATCTTTATGCTCATCTCTTCTGTCCTCCTTTCACCACTTAAAGTCCATGTCTGGCCCCTCTACAGACATTTTTACCTACTACTAACTCTTGTTATCTTTCTTTTGCACATTTACACCTGGAAAACACCTCTGGACTACTCCACAAAGCCTCTTCTCTGCCTCCTCCTTAAAACCTTCCCTCAAACCCACACTTGCTGCACTGCACACAATGCCTGCTACACCGGAGGCCACTACAGTATTGCTGTCCTCATATGACAGTGGTAAAACTTTAAAAATGCTGGCAACACACCCAGATTGCTCATGCATCCTTGCACACACCATCACACTGCTCCTGATTCTAATTCTCTTCACAGCATGTCATGTCCTTCTTAAAAAGCACACATAGGCTGCTGACTTTGTCTTGTATATTTGCACAGCCCTGCCTGAGATACCTGGGAAAAACTGTAAATAATAGATGCATTTCCAGAAAGTTAAAAAGCCAACACAAAATAATCCCTAGGGAGGAAAAGTTCCACAAGTAGAGATGAGCCCCAAATTCCAATCTACTCTTTCCCTTTTCCCTTGCCTGGAAATTATATTTTTTTCCAAATCTTCTGCCAGAATGAACCAGATCTCTGAGGAGCAATTAAAATGCAGCACAGGAAGTCCTGCCTGGCAATCCCACTGCAGGACTCCTTTAGGAAAGAAGTAAAACCAGGGTTGTGGAGACATTAAATTGTTATTTGCATATGATTCCCAGCATGTAAAGATAAAAAACAAGAAACTCCTATGGATAATATCCTCCCGTACTTCTGTCTTCCTCCATACAGCAGTAAGAAGCAGCTGCTGATGCCCCTCTACATCATTACAATTCCTCCTGCCTTTATTCAGTCAAAGGTGGTGAATGCATAAATATTTTTTATACAAGGTAATTCTTGGGTTAGCAGGCAGGGATATTGGTCCAAATTGTCTTCCATTGTAATGGCACTCAGTTTTGATAGCTTTAAACACAGATGGTATTTATCTGTTCATTCTACAGGAAAAACACATCCGATGAGAACATAGCAGGATTTAATATTCTAATATAAATGCCATTTCTTACTGCTGTCAGCCATAGCACTTGAATAATATTATACCTCCTTCCTTCAAGAAATCACAGCAGGGTTATTTCTGGCAATTGAACCAGCTTCCAGGGAGAATCACTCTGCTGGTGGTTTCTGCAAGGAGTTTGGTGCATGACCCCATTTTAAGATCTCTGGAATAGCTGTTTAGCGACTCAGAGGATCAGGTCAATTGGTTTAAGCCTCGCCTGGGTCCCAAGGCTGAATTGGAGCGGCACTGACAGGCAGCACCAGCAGTAGTTACTGCTGCCACCTACGGGTAGCATCATTTTGGCTTCACTCCTCAGCGATAAACAAGTACAAGAGAAGAAACCTCATACTCATCAATGATTCGTCCCCTAGAAAGAAAAGAAAGTAACAGAGGAAGGACTTCACCTATGCATCCCCCTGAAAAGAATCGGAGAAGATTTTGAGCACTTAAAATTATTATCTGCTTTAGGTAAGGAAAACAATGGTGCGTTTTTATTTCCCGCCTTGGGTGTTTTGGGTGCTGCCTTCACTTTAAAATCACTGGAGCACGCTCATCCCTGGCATAACAGCACTGAAATTACTCGAAATGCACATTATCTTTTGCATATTCATGCAAAAGCACTTAGAGCCCTTTTCTTCCATCCAACGGGAAGGCATTCATGCACAGGTGACTCTCATTCTTTTCCATGCTGGGAGGTTTTTAGATTTTTCCATTTAGAATTAAGAACAGTTTGGGGCATTCATCACCCCTGACAGCTCTTAATCCCCCTGAACTCTCTACAATTACTGTGTTAAAATATTTTAAGTAAGTAACAGTACTAGTTAATGCTATTTTGGATTGCACTTGTGGTACCTTTAGCTCATTAGTCTGTCTCTGACAGTGGCTAGTCCCAGATGCTTGAGGTGCAAAGTGAAGAACCCCAATAGCAGAGAATTAATGCAAGAGCACCGGAACCAGTCCCTTGCTATTATAGGGAACTGTACTGTAAAATCCCTTTCACAAGTGAACCACACTCATCTGAGAACTGATTTCAGTTTTTGATCCCTCCTGATTCCTGTGTAGAAGCTTTCCACAAGCTGTACTGTTGAACAAAACCCTATTAATTTCCAATCTACATTTATTTACAGCCACTTTACACCAAATGTTCTTTTACCAGTAATGTTCTTTCACATAAATAGTAGTTATTTTTTCTTTTTACTTTTACTCTTCCATTTTGCTTACAGATGCAAACAAGAACCCCTCTCAAGCTTTGTTTTGCTTAGTTAAACAAGCCAGTTTCTTTCTAATCACCTGTGACTGAAAGGATGCTTCGCTCCCCTTAATTATCCTGTTTACACAAGGGTCACAGTTTCAATTGGATTCATCTTTACTGTACTGAAGTGACCAGAACTGTATTTCATACTTGAAATTACATTATACTCAAGGGTCAATGAAACTTTCCATGTGAACCACTGAAAATGTCCTACTTGATACACCTTGGGGTTACATTTGCTTTCCTTGAAGCCACAGCACATCGGTGGGTCAACTAATACATCCCAGAGCTCACTTTACCCTCCTTCAGTTTTCACCTAGAAGTACAGAAGATGCTGTAATTAGTCCTTATTTTGCACTTTGCATTACTTTGCCATTCCTGTTACCCTAGTTTCTAGGGTCATTCACCACTTATTCTTTCTCCGCAGATCTTACTTTTACAACCAAGGGGGTTGTAACTCCACAGATCAGTGAATGCTGTGTGCCTGCAGGGATGAAGTTTTCAGGACACATTTGCTTCATTTATAGTCTTTAAGTAGGGTCTATCGGCTTTCAAGGGGTAATGGATAGACTAAAGTCAAGCATCAAGCAACTTACAATCATGAAATAGCAGAAAGTTTTTTGCCCTGTTGACTCTCATGGCTTGCAGCTGTATAATTTCTGCCTTTTCAGGCAAAAATTAGTCCCCAATGCTCAGTTACCAAAATGGATAATTCTGAAGCTACTGTAGGCTACTGAAGGTGCCTCCAGAATGCAGGGAATCTATCTGCTGGTAGTACACAACAATCTCCAACATGGAGAAAATGGTACAAAATAGGATGTGGAGGATCATAGAATCATGGAAGGTTGGAAGGCACCTTAAAGAGCATCTGGTTCCAGCCCCCCTGCCATGGGCAGGAACATCTTCTATTAGACCAGGTTGCTCAAAGCTCCATCCAACCTGACCTTGAGCACTGCCAGGGGTGGGGCATCCATGGCCTTTCTGGAAAACCTATCCCAGTGCTTCAACACCCTCACAGTAAATAAATTTTTACTAATATCTAATCTAAACCAACTCTCTTTCTAATTTGAAGTCATTCCCCACTGTCCTGCCACTACATGCCCTTGTAATTAGAGTCTCTCCATCTTTCTTTTGGGCCCCCTTTAGGTACTAGAAGGTGCTACAAGCTCTTCCTAGAGCCTTCTCTTCTTCAGGGTGAACAATCCCAATTTTTTCAGCCTGTTCTCCTGTAGAAGAGGTTCTCCAGCCCCCTGATCATGTTCATGACCTTACTCTGGACTCACTCCAGCAGGCCCATGTCCTTCATCCCTTGGGGACCCCTGAGCTGGATGTACTACTCCAGGTGGGGTTCCACAAGAGCTGAGTAGAGGGAGAGAATCAACTCCCTCAACTTGGTGACATGACACTGGAAAGGGGAAAAAAATGATCTCTGACACAAAGATAAGAAATTCATCTGCCCTAGGAGATCTCTGTAGCTCGTGGTAGCGACTTTGCTTTCATTAGAGAAGATGAAAAGCGGTGCTGTGTGATAGCCAGCACGTGTGGGTGCATCTGGCCCCGAATGGGCTGGCTCCAGTTGCAGTCAGAGCCTCCATCTGTACAGCACTTCTTGCACGCATTATCTGCCATCATGTCCAGGCACAAAAAACAACTGCAAAATGCAGACTGGCAGATGATATAAAAGAAGACACTTCAGTAGTCAGAGTTTTGCCTTTCAATTGCCGCAACAAGCGCAGGGCTTTGAAAAGGACCATTGAAGACAGTATCAAAGAAAATACACTGCACCAGTTTCTGAATCATCCATAGAACGAAAAGACAACTGCCTGCAGACTCACAAATGTCAGCAATCAGTGCTGTGCTACTGCCAAGCAGATGCAGTGAACTTATTAGGCATATTTCTGCTTTTACTTACAATGAAAACAAACACGGCTGTGCGAGTCAGCCCACTGATGTCCCTCACCATCAACACTGCAAGTGGTTTAAGAAATGCCTGTTCATGCAGTCTGCAGGTATAATGGTATCTCTCTGATACACAGGAGTAATATTTATAGTTTATTTTGTCAAAACACCAAGGGCTTCTACTGTTCTGCTTTATCACCACAGCAGCTGGAAGGGGGTGCTGCTAAAGACCTGCTGGCCTTGTGTAGGTGCAGTCCCAGCTGCAGAGACACTGCTGCGCTGCTGTGACACTGCCATGTGCCACAGTGGGTCACCCTCCTTTGCATTTATATCGATACGCCTGAACGATGCCATCTTCATGCTGATTTGCTGTAATTTTCGATTCTAGTAGGAAGAAGAAAAGGTGCCGCATGCTTTTTACTGTGAATTTGTATCTAACAGAAAAAATATCAACTTGCGCTGAGGTAAGTGCTGCCTAGAGAAAAATGTCAGTGGGATAAACCAACTTCTCCTACTAATTTCCTACAAATATTAAGTAATGTGTCTTAACAACAGCACATAAGGAAAAAAATGTGGTTTCCTGTATTTCCCAAAAACCTGGATTTTTGGCAGACAAAAAAACCAAACAAACAGCACACCTGACCCACTCTAGTGCTTAGGGCACCTGTTCAATGGTTTAGGCTGCAGACCCACTAAGTTGCCCAATCCCAGGCATTACTTGGTTAATAACTTCAAGCCCTGAAATCTCAGTCCCATTGCAGAGCGACAAGTTGTGTCTGAAATTGTTTGTCTGGTTTAGTGGTTTAGGGGTTACAGCGGCAGTGTCAGGAAAATTAATTCACAAACACCAGAGGTTTATGTCCAAAAAGGAGACAGAGGAGTCCCGCTAATAAAGGGAGAGCCCATGGGGCATTCCCCTGGGGTCTCTCAAATTTTTGAAGGATGCTGCCTCCTTTTTATCATAATTTCCCGTCCACATTTCCCTCTTTCCCCACTGGCTGAGGTACTTGAGAGATACAGATTCCCTGAAACGCCTAAGACCCCCTTCTAATGTATAACATCCCCCCGCCCTTTGTCTTTTCCGTGTGTCACTTAGTGGAATTCCTTATGGGATTTATGGTTCTTCCCATTCTTTCTTTCATCTCGCAATATTCAGTTTCAGCAGACCTACAGTTCGTTTGTAAACACAAATCTCTCATTCCACTTATCAATCAGCGGAATCCTTCCCATTGTTTCTTTTATCTCTCAGTATCTAGCTTTATTTACCAGCAGATCCAGTTTGTTTGTAAAGACAAGTCCCTCATTCCTGTCAGACTAGATGATCTCAAAGGGCTCTTCCAGCCTTGACGATCCCACGATCCCACGATTTCGTGGTTCTGTGACCGGGGAGTGTCCCTCTCCACCGCATCGAGCCCGCACCGCCCGAGCAAGCACCGCCCCGCCGGAACCGAGCCCGCCCGCGCCGCTCTCCTCAGCGCGGCCGCTCCGTGAGCCGTAGAATCAATCGCCGTCGCTGGCAGCGTCACCTGCCGTGTTTGGCTGCGTCCCGGAGGCGGAAGCGGGACGGCGCCTGTGGCGGAAGTGAGCCGCCGGGGCGGCGCGTGCTCGGAGATGGCATCCCAGTAGTGGCGACGGCAGCAGCGGCGGCAGCGGTTTCCCTCCTTCCCCTCCCCTTTTCCGCCGTCGGGACCGGGTGGCGCGGCCATGGCCGGGGCCCAGGCGGCCGCGAGCGGCGGGGGGCGCGCGCTGCTGCTGCTGCTGTTGCGGCCGCGGCCCCGCGGCTCGGACGGCGCCTCACGTGACGGCCGCGCGCCC
>VXAX01000708.1:264670-291768 GCA_013399835.1 Leptocoma aspasia
GGCGGCACCGCGGGGAGCGCGGTGAGACCCTGGGGATGGGGCGTCCTGGGAGCTCGGAGAGCTCGGGCACCGGGGATGGGGAAGGGTCTGCTGCGCAGGTCCTTGCAGGGGAGCTGGGGGTGTTCAGCCTGGAGAAAAGGGAGGCTCAGGGGGGGCCTTATCGCTCTCTACAGCTACTCGAAACGAGGGTGTAGCAAAGTGCGGGTCGGCCCGTTCGCCGGGACAACCAGCGACAGGGTAAGAGGACATAGCCTCAAGCTGTGCCAGGAGAGGTTTAGGTTGGACATTAGGAAGAATTTCTTTACAGAAAAGGCGACTGGACTATGGACTGGGCCGCCCAGGGAGGTGGTGGAGTCACCGTCCCTAGGGGTGTTTAAGGACGTGGCACTTCAGTGCCTTGGTCTGGTTCACAGCGTGGTGTTCGGTCAAAGGCTGGACTCGATGATCGCAAAGGTCTTTTCCAACCTGATTGATTCGCAGATTCTGCCTCTCGGCGGTTCACCTCGTGCCCCACGTCACATTCATTCTGTCAGGGTAGTTCGTACACTACGCATCCCAGTGGAAACAACACACTGTCTTAGATTCGCTTCCAGTGTTGAAAGTATTTTCTGCAAAAACAGTAAATGGCAAATTGTGAGTGATTGCTTTTTTTCCTAAACGGCAAGTGATGAAAGTTCACTTCTTTAACAAAGCAGGGGCAGAGTGTGTGGACTTAGCCCTCCAGCTTTGAAGTGCTCACAGGTCCCACCTGCTGAGGTGGTTCTGGTAAAGGAACAGATGCAGGACCCTGTCATCTGGAGGGATTTTTTCCAGAGCACTGTATTCCTGGAGAGCATCTCGTAAGGGCAGCAGTAGCATAGTGTCCTGTTTTCCAGGTCTTGCACGTAGAACTTATTGACCAGATGTCTTTTCACTTTCAAGGAAGCTGTGGTAATCTTAACACACACTATTTTGTCGTAAGTGAAAAACAGCAGCACGCATAAAACACAAACAATAACTTTGGTTTTGTTTATATTTTTTTTTCCCAGATGTAAGCATCTCTGTGTCATCTTTACAAAGCAAAGAGAATATTTCCTTACTTGGAAATAGGAAGCTTTATTTTGACACTCATGCGCTGGTATGCCTCTTGGAAGAAAAAGGTAATTTGTTTGAAACAAGTAGCTATTTTTAATGGCTTTTGTGAGTGGTTTTTTAGTTTACAAAGTTTGTTACTTTTCCTTGACATGCAGTGTTACACCTTAATTTTTATGGATTTTTGGGGGGCTTATCTATATACTAGGTTGGGACATACAGTGTTTTCTTTGGCTTCAAAAATGAAACAGTGAGCTTATATAACATCGTTTGGAATAATTTTTGCCCTACTGGTAGTTAAAAATGTTAAGAAAAAATGAAATTTCAAGAACTGAGAACAAAGAACCCCAGAGTTTCAAAGGGTGTGGTTTAAAATTTATTAATTGGATTCCTTCATATTTACACCTTGAATATGCACCAGTGTGTTACAATTGGATGGAATATGGACTACTTTGTACAGTGCAGCTTTTAGGATAGAGTGTAGAATACTCAAAAAAATAGTATTATGCTAAAGTATAGATAAGGGAATAGATTATTTTGGATTCAATGCTGAAGTGGGAGAGGTACCCTAAGGTGAAGCTCAGTACAGCTGAAGTTTAACAGCTCTCTATTCCTAAAATGGAGAGGTCCTAGTCCCCTTCTCCTGCCAGGTGGTTTCTTCTTTTTCCATGTGCCAGGAACTTCTCAGGAAACTCTCCAGCTCTCTGTCTTGTTTGGTATTCTGAGACACTAATTTAATGAGCTCCTGGATCAGTTGAGTGAGCACAGGTCAGAGTGTCAGGAGGAGGGATAATGGGAGAGGGAGCCTTTTAGTGGTGGTAGACTTTTATATCAGCTCAGCTACTGAAAGTGACTTGCTCTCAGCTGTGCTTGCTGATGCTGAACGGCTGGGTTGTTTGAAATAATCACGCTTTTGCAAGTGTTTCTTTTCATAATGATTAACTCCTGTTCGTGACATTTTTACTCCTACGTTTTGAGGGTGGAAAAGATGAAGGTATTTTTACAGGCAGTGTTTTACTATAGTTTCCAAAATATTCACTTCAAAAAGTTTCTAATTGGCACTCAGAATCTGGTAGACCTAAAATCAGGACAGTTGGCTTTGTTTTCAGTTGTTGAGTTTTGTACATCTTCAGTGGCACTAAAGTTTTATGGTATAATGAAGTATCTGCTTTTCAGAGTCAGAATTCTTGCTTGCTCATGGAAGTAACCGCATGTGAGAGGTGACATTCCACAATAACTCTGGAAAACTCCCTGTTTATCCTGATAGTATAATAGTGCTGTACTATGGAAGCAGTCATCCTATGTCGCAGGCATAGTTTTGGGGTGGGGAAACTTGCAGGTACTAACTGTGTTCTTTTGTTAGAGCTGGATCAAGAGTTCTGTGTCTTATTATCTTTCATAACTGACATTTGTTGTAATTTGGTGCTGACTGTCAGCAAGTGGCATTTCTGTAAACTGTCCAGATTTGGATGTCTTTCTGAATGTCGCTCTTTGTTTCACTTAGGGTTCACTACTCAGCAGTCGGAGGTCATTGTATCTGCATTAGTGAAAATCATGAACACCAACCTGGATATGATTTACAAGGACATGGTCACCAAAGTACAGCAGGTTAGATCAGAGGCAATGGTGGGGTTAAAGTAAATTAAAGCCTTGTATGCCTGCTAAGGAAATATGTGTTGCTGTTAATTACTGTTAGACACTGCATTTTAAAAGTTTGAAGGTGAAGAGCAAACATCCCTCTCTATCTGTTGACTGGTTCATTTTGTCTTGAGTTTATCAGATAGTTACCAAAGTGTGGCGATGGACCTCGAGATTTTAGTACTATGGGTTGGTGTGCAAACCACAAGTAGTTTTTTAGTTTCAGCCTTACAGTAACATGACACAGAGTTACTGGGAAGGCTTAGACAGGCATGAGAGGTACTCAATTCATGGATTTGAATTCCTACATGTATTCTTTTGTAGACTTGTAACAAGGAAGTACAGATCCCCTCAGTTACTTACCACCCTGTTATGTGGTACTTTTTTATTTATCTCTATGTCTCACAGGACATTTATGTTGCAATAGAATCGGGCTGAAGTACAACCCCCTGGGGCTGCTCTGTGAGCCTGGGGTTCACAGCCCCAGGTCACCTTCCGAGCACAAGCTGTAACTTGTTTCATAGTAACCAGGCTGCTGTCTTGAGACTTGAGGAAACAGCAGCTGCTGTCTCTGTGGTGTAACAGCCTTGGCAGAAGGGGGTCTCATTAAAAAGTGGGATACTGCAAAAGTGGATTTTGTGGCACTTTCCATCTATGGACGTTTCAAGCCAATCTTCCTAGCTCTTCTTGTGCTGAATTTGTTCCACAGTCACTCAGGGAATGCCATGTTAAAGGGTCCTTTTCTCCCATGGTTAGTTGTATTTTACAACAAGCAGTCTTAACCTCCTTCTGCACCTAGCTTTTTTGAATGAAAGTTGTTTTGTGTTGAATTTAATGTTGCTACTGATGGTAGATGTTTTCTGAGACTCCTAGAATTTGACCCTCAAGTGACTTTCTGCCATTAAGATGCAATGTGTAGGTTTGTATGGCAGCTCAGGTAGTGTGTGTGCCATCAACACTGGGCCACATGGTCAATTTGTACTCCCCTATAGTCTTTGATTGCACAACAGCTTCTGCAGAAAGAGAACAAAGAATTGGCAGAAATATTTGGTATGTTGTGGATGAGCTATTATCAAAGTATTATTTTGGTTAGATAAAACCTTAGGGAAAAACAGATTTACATGTGTGTGTATGTATAGGCATGAAGAAGAGAAAGAATATGGAAGATTCTGGTCTCTGTTTGGTGAGTCCACTGAGGAGAAGAGAGAACAAGAGCAATCTGGAGACACTGAGGAGTAAGAAAAGAGGTGTCCATGCAGTACTCTTTCTGTAGACTTTTTGTAGTATGTCCAGAACACTGGCCCATTTTTTTCAGTCTTGTGGTCAGGTAGCCTGGAGAGGCATCTTTAGATGCTACTTAGAAATAAAATGCTGGAATGTAGAACCGCATTTTGTGACAAAACTGAAGTTAGAGTGCTGTGTCAGATTTGTAGGGGTCTTAGTCCAGAACCAAAAGGAAGGCACTACTTATTAGAGGAAGATCTCTAGTAGAGAAGGCAGCTCCTATTTGCATGTGTGGGTAGTGTAGGATCTAGAACAATGTCTGCAGACTTTTCCATCCTTGAAAGTTGCAGAGAATTCTTGTTTGTCTTCTGTCAGTTCAGTGTAATGGACTGAGAAGAGCAATTCAAAGCATCAGTGCGTGATTCTGAGCAGTGAGGCAGAGACTTCCTTGCAGGGAGAGGCAAAAAAGGAGGTAATTACAGAAGAGTATGGTTGTGTTGAGGAATTTTGGTCTGAAGGCCAGCTTTCCTCATTTGGCTCAGAGATAGCTCTCCCTAATGCCTTTGCTAGCTTAAGAATTGATGGCTTGGAAGCAAATGTTTCCTAGGCTAATAATTGAATTATTCTGATCTGTGTTAGCACCGCCAATTTTGTCAGACATTACCAACGTTTGAGGCTAACTTGCTTATTTTGTCACTGTCACTTAATCTTGCCTTCTGAAACTTGAATAATCAACCTGAAATTGCTGAATTAAAAATTTCAGGGTACCAAAATAGTCTTTCATATTTGTAGGCACACATGAGGAAAAGTATTATAGTTGTGATATGTTATGAGGTTCTTCTTCCTTCTTTTAAAGGAAATTGCACTTCAGCAAGTAATGTCCCATATTGCTGGTGTGAAAAAGGACATGATTATTTTGGAAAAAAGTGAATTTTCAGCACTTCGTTCAGAAAACGAGGTAAAAATTACTGTCTTGGAAAGTGCTACTCTAGAACTTGCTTTTTTTTTTTAATAGTGTTGTAGAAAAGCATCTTGTACCGAAGGAGAGGGTTGGGGCTGGGATGGATTGGCACCTTCATTAATGACCTTGTTGGTGGAGCAGAGCAGAGGGCACCTTCAGCAACTCTGCAGATGATCCAAAGCTGGGAGCAGCTGCTGATACACCAGGCAGTTGTGCTGCCATTCATGGGGATATCAACAAGCTGGGAAAATGGGATGACAGGAATCACATGAAGTTGAACAAATGGAAATGCCCAGTCATGCCCCTGGGGAATACCCTCAGGCAGCAGGACAGGCTGAGGGTGACCAAATGGAAAGTAGCTTGGCAGGGAAGACCTGGTGGACACCAGGTGGACCATGAGCCAGTGAGGAGCCCTTAGGGCAAAAGCAGCCAGCAGCCTCCTGAGCTGTGCTAGGATGGCTGCCAGTGGGACACTGCTGATTTCTGCCTTGTGCTGTTGTTTGGAAGGGCACAGTACTGAGTAAACATGCATGTGTATTCATCTGTACACATGCTGAGGACATAGAATAGTGCTTGGTTTGCCTGCCTGTTGATATTATGGATTATAGTCACTGCTACCGATCAGGCAAATGCAGTAGATTTCTAGATAGTGCGGTTTTGTGTACAGTAATAAAGTCTAAATTTTTTTGTACTCTCACAGAAGATAAAACTTGAGCTCCAACAGATAAAGAAGCAAGTCACGGTAAGATACCATACCAATATAATTAAAAATTAACACCTGTCTAATTAGCTGGAAAAAATAAGAAGTGTTACTTTCAGAACTTTTTTTCTAAGCTGTGTTTAATTGTTATGACACATGTGATACTGAAATTGCTGTTGACAGTACACTGTGGGCTGCAGCAATGGCACTTTCATGCATACCTCATTTATGGGGACAAAAGGAAACTGTGACTAGTACAAGAGGTGAACCAAAATATAACCAAAGATACTTTCATGTCCTTAATTCAGATTTAGAAAGTAGCTGCCATGTCACGGTTAAGGCTGAGTGAAGTTCTGCATTTAGGGCTGCCCGTACATTAAAGGTGCAGCATACATTAACATCACTGTACTTACTAATTGTGGGGGTTTGATTGTTTGGTCTGGTGGGGTTTTTTTGTTTCTTTTTTTTTCTGAAGACTTACCTGTCACCTGTCCAGAATTTTAAACAGTCTTTAAATGGCTTTTTAAGGTCACCAAGTTTGGGACCATTATGTTTGGGAGCAAATGACCATTGCAAGAAAACAGGCTCTGTGTAGAAAGCTTACTTTGTTTTTAAATATATTTGGCATCTAATTTTTGAATTGTTACTTATTCTATGATTTTGTTTGCATGTAAATGAGTTAGTGTAATCCACTGGTAGAGCATCAAGGATCTGAGTCATCTTTTCTTAAAAGCTAGATGTCTTTATACTTTACTTTTAACTGTAAATTCAATTCTCGCGAGGGCACTTTATTATATGCTTGCTCGTACAAAAAGACACAATGTAAAACTTCAATGAAAATTTATATTTTTTACTTATTAAACTGTAATGCACTCTGCTGAAATGACAACTAATGATAATTAAAGTTCAAAATTCAAACAGAAATTGAGTCTAATTATTGTTAACGCTAACCTAGTGAGTTGGCATTGGCCTACTTGAGAAATGCTTACTTGGTTCTAGCAGTAGAATCTCCCAGAACATCAGCAATCTTTTGTTTCTCCCACATATTCATCTGATCAGCAGTTTGCCACATGACAAACTGTCAGCTGGCTGGAATTCCTGCCAGGAGATTGCATTAAAATGGCAGCTGTCACCAGGAAAAGCAGGACTCATAGCTATTGATAAAGTCAAATGCAAGTGTACAACTTATGGTAGTTTTAAAAAGTTAGATGTTTAAAAATGCAGTAAACGTTTCCTGACTTTTAAAATGTCTATAGCTTTTTCTGAAAGCCCTAGATGTAGTCTTTAAAAACAGATTTTCTTTTACACTGAAAGGTGAGAAACTGCTTTGAACGTTATTTTAAGCATCAAGATTGCTTCATGAAGAAATCTAACTTACAGGTGTATCCAGACATGGTTTTCTAGATATCAGAGATAGTTACAGGATATGTGAAACATTCTCTGCATTTATAGAAGGATGTGCCCTCAGTTAAGTGCTGTTCTCAGGGTTAAAAGTAATTTTTAGTTTTTGATTTTGAGATCCAATTCATACTATAGAATATCATACTTCCCAGGTGAAGAATATAAATACTTAATACTTCTGAAAACTATATACATTTATTGGAGAGAAGCTCATATTCATGAGATATAATACAATGTATTTGTCCAATTCTTTCTGGTTATGATAAAACAGAAAATCTTGCTTGCTGCTTTATCAATTTTTCCCATTAGGATGAAATTACCAAAGTTCGTGCAGATAACAAGTTAAACCTAAACCTGGAGAAGAGCAGAGTAAAAGAGCTGGTAAGTATTGGTTACTTCTAGAAACATCTCAACACTGAGTAATCTCCAAATTTAGGTAAGAGCATCTTACCCAAAGAGCATTTTTGTATTAACCTATAGTATCACTCAGCTTCAAGATGGTATTAATCCAAGTTACTTGAACTTATGCTGGTATATGCAAGGTGCCACGTTTAGGTCTCTATGTCTTACCTGTTTTGATCTTGCTTTAGTATCAGGATTAACATATTACAATTAAATATATTAGATATTTACTCTAATATGCTGGCTAGCAGCCTAGAGGGTTTTCTATTTTATATCTCTCTATTTACACACTTAATATTGTTGACACATTTTGTTGAATCATCATTGAAGATGTTTCATTTCTCTGTATCTAGTTTGTCAGAAAATACCTATTGTGAAACTAGTTGTAATTTTTTTTTTTTAATTGTAAGTTATCCTGGTTTATACTACTTTTGAGCTTTGATATACCTGGTAGATTTGAATTGATGTAATCTTAAATTAGGGTAATGTAGATGTAAAATTAGAAGATTAACGAGTTTTGGCATTATGCATAGCAGTCTAGAGTTCTGTTCTCATAGATTTTTTTTCAGTAGCTTTTAGGATCTCAACAAAATGGCATCTTCTAAATTGAAGGATCTTTTAATGACTTTTTCTAAATTATTATTATTTATTTCTCAGTCCTTTTTCCCAGGTGTATTATAAAGACATAATACTTATTTGCAATCTGGGCAATAAGAACTGTTCAAGTAGATATCATTTATCTTCTGTGTGTGCCCCTAGAAGTAGTGAGTGATTAGTTTAGGTAATAGCTGTTATGTGGTGCTGACTCAATTTAATGACTAAGTCTGTTAGCCCATGGTAGATGCATGAATAAAGTACAATTTGAGCAGGTAGACTTCTTGTTTAAAGGCTAATACTTCATGATAATGTTTGAAAATAACATCATATGAAATGTAGTCACTGTGTATATGATAAGCTTTGCAATAATTTGGGCTTAAAAACTTATATGAAACCACTGCAAGCAATGATAAATTTGGCAGCAATGCTTTCTTTTAGATTAATGTAGGATCGTGGAATCTGGACTTTGGTCTTTCATGTGGAACTTAATTTTGCCTCCCAGGAAAGGCAAACTGTGCATGTCAACTTTCTCTTAAAAAAGTTGACCAACTTTGTAGTCTGCTGTGCAACTATAATTTCATAGTTTCTATGGAAACTGCTCTTTTTTTTTTCTCCCCCCACCCCACCATTTAATTGCCAGCTCTGCAATGCATGAACAGAAGAGGAAAAAGGCAGCTGAGTGGGGAGCAGGTTGTAGCACATATGCTGGGTTGGGGGAAAAATGTAATCCAGTATTTTCTATAGCACAGCATCATTGTTATATTGACTTTAGTGTAATGTGACTAAGGACTGAATATCCAGCTTTCTGAGGAAAAAAACTAAGGATAATTGAAGGTTACCGTCCATTCTTACTAAGTTACTTTTCAGAAGAGAAATGTCCGAAGTTTTAATTGTTTTAACTTGAAGCAATAAGTAAAATGTTCTTATCCTTCAGTTTTATGTGGAGCAAGTGCTGAAAGAGAATTTCTTAATTTGCCTACACTGATGTTGGCAGTCTTCAATGTTTCAAATTTTAAATGCTTTATCTTTCATTTTTTATAGTTTATTATTTTATAGTCTCCTCTACTTTATTTCTCAGAGAATCTGACATAGCTTAGTGCACATCTCTTTATGTTGTGATTTATGTCTTCAGTGTACAGTTGTGATTTACAAACTTGAAGTACAGTACAAAAACTTGTATATATTCACATGTTCATGCATCACAGTGCCTCTAAGCTTGCTGTTAAAAGCCTCAAGATGTATCTGACCAAATTGATTTTTTCCTGCACTTTGAAAAACGTGGACTTAAGGGGAAATCTCCCTGTAGAATTTCAAGAGAGGGAAGTTTAGCTTTGTTGTTCCTTCTTTTTTTAATGCGGTGTGTTTATATTGTTACAGACATGATGATGGCTTGCAGTAAAAGGCCAATTTCACTGTCTTAAACCTAGGAGTAAAATCCTTGAGTCTGACCTAGAGAGTTCTAAACACAAAACAAAACTTAAAGAAACATCCAGAAAGAAGCTTGTAGAATATAAACCATTCAGATGTGTATTTGGCTAACTGCATCTATTTAAAGTAAAACAGATGAACTATTTCAGTCCCTAAAATTATTTTAATTCTCATGGTTCTTTTGATAGTGATTAATTCCTCAATATGAGGTCCAATTCTTGCATTTCTACCGAAACATAATTTTGATTAGATTATTTTATAAATATTCTGCCATTTTGACACTTTCAAAATGGCATTTCAAAAATGGAGACTTATATAAAATGTCTGAATTTCTTTTTTTATCCCTGTCTTCATTTTGCAGAATCTATTGACTCCATTAATTGTAGACATGCTGTTGTTTGTCTTTATGTAGTTTTCTACATTTGTAGCAGCCTGCTGTCTTTTAATTTCAACTTGAGATCAGTCAAAAGTCCAAACAGAGCTCTAGATCTTTAAGGATTGTTTTTCAGTGCTGAGGCATTTATGTAGGTTAATCTGATTTTAATGTTAAAATTAAATAAGCCTCCTGAGTGAAGGAAAAACAAGGTGACTTTCCACGTGGGAATGTCAACAGATAAGGTTATTGCTGTTTAACTCAGGATTCTGAGATGGGTGCCTGATGACCTTAGTACTCTTCACTGGAGACTGGTGCTTTATCAGTTTTCTATGAATAATTTAATTGCTCTGGTAGTGGGGCAGGAACCATTATAGGTGTCAAGGTAAATCAAGCCTGTTCATGAGTCAGAAAGGTAAACTGCTTTAAAGGTATGCTTCCTTATTTTGGATTTAACTTTTCCTTGAACCCAAATAGCCATAACTTAAAAATAAGCCACAACTTCCGATGATCCACAAACAAAAGGCTTCACGTGTGATACAAATTTTCTGTTTTTAACAACTATATCATGAAATGACAGAGGTCAGAACAATTCAAATTGTGAGTGCATGTGGTGCTGGTTAAACATTTTGTTGATAGCTGAGTTTGAAATGGTTTAAAAGTGTTCTCCCCTTCCTGAAGGCAGCGGATGGTTCAGTCTTGATTGTGCTTGTATGCTCAGTGGGTTAGTCAGCTGTTGCAGAGTTACTGTTTAGAGTCATAGGTCCTTGCTTTTCAGAAATGCAAATATGCCAGCCTCTCTTCCAGCTGCTTACTCATATATCCAGATTTTGTGGAAGATGAGTGTCTGAAGAACTTGTTGCACTTCACATTTCTGAAGTGTGCTTTTCGAAAGGACAGCAGGTACATCTACAATGCTGTCTCTCAAGTTCTGTCAGACAATAGTCTTGTCTAGATTATGTGTTCCATGTAATTTGGAAACAAAGAAACACGCTTTTAAGTGGAAAAAAAATGGAAAAAAAGTTTAAGGACAGTATAATGTTTAACTTTTTTTTCTCTTTCTAGTATTCACTTAATGAAAGAAAACTGCTTGAAATGAGGACAGAAATAGTGGAATTGGTAAGAACTTAGTAGCTGATTATTACACAGCAAATCTTTTTGTACTTGTGTTATAGATCTTGTATCCTTTTTGGACTTGGTGATGTCCTTATGCACTTTAAGTGTGTACAGAATAAAAAGGCTTTCATATATATTATTAGACCCTCTGCGTGTATATATGAGCTGTTCAGTAGTCACTTTGTTTTGAAACCTCATGCATTGTAGTATTTTCTGTAGATGAAATTCCATTCACAATGTGAAATTAATTTTTTCCCCCATGTTTAGAGAGAAACTCATTGCTAGACTGATTTGCCTTCATTTTAGAGGAGGTTTTTACCAAGCACTTCTGCTTCTCTTGGTTCCCTTTCTGTGGTTTAGGGAATTATCCCTAGGAAGTCATCTAGCAGTAAATCATTAACCAATTCACAATGTTTCAGTAGTGCTGATTTGAAACTATGAGCAACTCAGCAGCTGTTGTTCTTAGTTTACAAGTTGGATTTTTCAGTCTCTTCTGAGTAGTAATTCTATCCCATATTTTTTTAGCGGAAGTCCTGTCTTCTGTCATAATCAAATTCTGAATTTGTAGCTGATTTTGTGCTAAAAGTCATTGCAAGACAAAGACATGCTTTTCTGCAACACAAGACCAATTCTCAGTTTTTCTAATGATCCATAAATCTCTCTGCTGCAGTATGATTTTATCACAAGAGGCTCTTAGGCTCCTCAGTAGCTCTTACAATTAAGCAGTGACTTTAGTCAGTGGGCTGAATGACAGATTGAAGTTAATGTTTATGCTGTTAGATTTAGATAAGAAGGCATCCAGTTCTGCCAGTTTCTAGATAACTTGAACATGTAATCACATAAATTTCCTGAGTTCACCAAATTATTCAGTTCCTTGGATATAATCAGCTAAGAAGGAACTTGCTCTCTTTAAATAAGGTCTGTATTAGCTCAGTTGATTTTAGCATGATGCTAATAATGCCAAGGCTGTGGGCTCCATCCTTGTACAGGCCATTCACTGCAGCGCTGGACTTAGGATCCTTGTGAATCCCTTCCAACTCAGAATATTCTGGAACTTCTGTAAGAAGGCAAATTAACATGCATTTAAGGAGGAAGCAAAAATACCACTTGAAGGGATGGGTTAAATTTCTAAATAAACTAGGAAGTGTTCAAATTGCTTCATTTTGTTGCTTTGCTTTTTAGCACGCACAACAAGACCGAGCTCTGACCCAGACAGACAGAAAAATAGACACCGAAGTTGCGGATCTGAAAACAATGCTCGAATCGCACAAGCTTGATAATATTAAATACTTAGCAGGTGAGGAATCTGATGGTTGTCTCTGATGGTGAAACTGCCAAACATTGTTAAATGTTTGGCAAACTCTCAATTGGCTGTATTTATAAAGGCCCTTATGAACAAAACAAAACAAAACAAAAAAACCCAAACTTTAAATAGTCTTAGGCAAGATTAGCAGCCTTATTTCGCTACTCAACCCAGAAGAAGTTTCCTGTGATTCCCAACTTTATTTTGCATGGGCTTTTTTCAGGTTTTTTCCCTTCTTTATACTGTTAATAATATTATGTGTGAGAAATCTAAAAGACTGCCTGTTAACAAGGACCAAAAAGTTCTGTGCCTGACTTAATTTATGTAAGCAGTCTGATGCATGCATTATTCCGATTTCTTCATCCACCTGATGGAGATATATGTGCAAAAATGAACATTTCAGTTTTTCTGACTGTTCAAGGCCACATATTCTTTAAACTTCCATATTTACACAAGTGCTTGGAGAAAATACTGTATATGTGTGTCTACATTATTGCCCTAGGTAACTTTAATATTTTGACATTTTACTACTGAGTGTGCAGTACTATTAAATGAGGTTTGCAGTAGAAAATTATTCTGATTTAGATTTTCTGATTATTTTTTCAAAGTGGGCTTTGTCAAAAGTCCAGTCACATAAGCCTAATAGTATTGTATTTCAGACATATCATTTAGAGAGAACCAATAAAATGGAAAATAAGAGGTGCTTTATTAAAATGAGAGGAAAGAGGAGTCTTTTCCCTACCATTCCTCCTCACAAACAAGTTAAACTCTACATGGAAGAAAAAATAATTTAAAGTAATTTGCATTGTGTTTGAAGGGCTCCCGTTGCAAACAAAGGCAAAAATATTTTGTGTGTATGTCTTGAAATAAAAATTTTATTTCACTTCACTAGAAATTTTTAAAGTGTAAAACCTATAAGCCTTCTTAAAAATGGCTTTCATTCTTCTGTTTGCTAAATACTTGACTGTGCTTTATTAATCCCATTATTTATTTCCTTGTTTTACATCTGTAACTTGCTATATTGATCTTTTTGGAATGGTAAGCAAGTAATGGTTTCTTTCAGCCTTCTGATAGTTTTCCAGCACTCTTTTTTTTCTCTACTTCTTATTTGTCATTTTTATATTCTTTCTACCTTGAAATGGTTTGTTGTAAATGAAAAACTTAATCTCACACATGGGGGTGGGGAAGTAGTTGAACTTCTAGTATTGTAGTAAGATGTGTACATAGCTTTCCGAAGAGATGTTTTGAGAGTTATTGATTTAATGTTATTTAATATTATATGAATATAATTTTATTATATTAATGCCCATTTCCTTCCATCTTTCTTTTCTTTCAGGTTCAGTATTTACATGCCTTACTGTAGCACTGGGATTTTATCGTTTATGGATATAACAAAACACGAATTTAAAGAGACTTCTTTGCCTGAGATTCTGAAAAAAAGAAGTTTTTAATCTTTACCTGAATTTTTAACCAAATTTTGACTGTTTTATTTATTATTTTATAAAGCAGACTGTGTTGAGAATGTAACCAAAGACGTGCCTAAAAACAAACTGTGCACATACCTTGCCAACATTGAACCTTTCCTCTGATGGAAGCACTTCTGCCGTTTCCCTCCGTTCTGAGCTGCCGGGCACCTGCTGCTGCCTTTGTATGGGCAAAGACTGGCATTCCTGACAGTGGAGTGGGCCTGCATGCTGTAGAGAAAATCAATGGAATTATGTTCCATTGCCTGCTTAGACACGTTGGCCAGACTCAGTTGCACGTATTGGACTGAAGTATTTATTATTAGTGTAAAACTGAAGCTACGTGTTCTGTGGCTTGGAGGCACTCTTGTATAAGTGGAGTTTGTGCTGACTGAATCATGCTTACCTCCCTCCCTCTAACACTTGTTTGTACAGTTACTATGATCAAATAGTTGTTTGGCTATTTTAGTAACATAGCTATCAGCTTTTTTTCCAGATGGCTGCCCAATCAGTTGTGTTCATGAACAAGTCCTGTGTAAAGATAGCAGTGTTTGCTGCTAGTTTTATTTGTAAGGTATTTGTAGAGATTTTTGTGACTAACTTGCTTTTGGTAGACCTAAGTATCTGATACTCATTCCATATGCTCATTGCTTACCTTACCACTGTAACTGGAAGTTGGAAATGCAGTAACATACACTGGTTGTGTTAATTTGTAGTTAGGTGATACACAGTGTCTCAGGTGCTGCCTTCTTGATGAAAGGAAATTGATGCAAGGAATTGATGAAAAGAAAGAGATTTTAAATGGTGGTTATCAAGCAGGCTCTTAGGCAAGAGAACTGCAGTACCAACAGTCTTCTGGGGGTTTTATGGTTTCATTTCTTAAAAAATCATGTTGATTCTTCAAATGTGGAACTCTGATAGTGATTATAATAATCGAAGCAGCAGTGGACACCTGTAAAGATGTTAAACCCATGTGAATCAGGAGGTGCCTGAAAGCAGTGAAGAAACATGTCCAGTGTATCCAAGTATCTGTCATTCTTCCACTGATGAAATGAGTGTTTTAGTAGCAGAGCTGCCATCTGTGTTCCTTCACTTAAGGGAAATTTCCCTTTCCTGCTTGCTCTTAGGAGGGGAGCTTGGTTTATGCACTGGTGATAAATGCTGTTAGAGCACAATAATGGCTTTGCTTAATGAAAGTAAAGCTTTTTGGCTACTTTGTGCCTGTACTGTAATAACCATTTAACATTTTTGTGGTTGGAAGTGCCAACTTTGATCATGTGCAAGTTCAGAGGAAGAGATGGATGCCTGTAACAATACTATAATGGCCTGAAATAAAGAATTTTGAATATTTCATAGAATACGATGTGATTTCATTATAAAAGCAACTTTTTGATTTGAAAATGGTCTCTTTGGTTGAAGGTAAGTCACTGCTCATAGCAAGTCTTTTAAGCTAAGAATTTGTAAAGTCAGCAGCCCCTCCAAGACACTGAAGAGAAATAACATAAGGAAAATTATTATTGTAGACTAATTTAACAGCCCCTCTAAATTAATGAATTTATACTCAAGAACTTCACTTTTTTGTTTAAAAATTATTTTTATACTAAGTTACAGGATTTGACACCTTGTCAAATTAGTTAAGCAATAATTCAATTTTTAGAATGACTTTGCTGTTGGTCTTATCTTCCCAAGGCAGATGGTTCTATATATGTCCATGGAATCAGTACATGTTGGCCTGCAGGCTTGTGCATCTGACAAACAGTTGCTAAAATAAGTATTTAAGACTAATTTTAAACATTGGGTCTATCCTGCTAAAAACAGATACTGTGCAAATAGACTTCTATTTAGGGCAGGTGGAAGGAGGAAGTGAAAGATTATAGAGCCACCAGCATCTTGGAATTGCCAAAGTGTCAGCAAACCAGCAGTTCTTGGTGTTTAAGCAAGGAATAAAGTCAATGTGTCATTCAGGAAAAATACACTATAAACAGAACATAATTATTATCTCCTAGTCCATAAAGTCTTCAAGGGCTGTGTAAAAGCTTTTTATTCCCAATCTGTGTGCATACACACAAAATCTTCTCTCATTTACTCTTTTTAACACTGTCTCATCATATATACCACATGTATGTTTTGGCTTTCCAAAAATTTAGAAAATTCCTCCATATATTTCCAAACACAAATCTGACAAAGACATTTAAACTCAAGGAATGAGCATTTTGATGCAGGCAAGAATGTGTTACAGAATCACAGAATGGTTTGGGTTGGAAGGGACCTTAAAGATCATCTTGTTCCACCTCCCCTGCTGTCAACAGGGACACCTTTCATAGACCCCATCCAACCTGGCCTTGAACCCTGCCAGGGATGGGACATCCACAGCTTCTCTGGGCAACCTGTGCCAGTGCACCACCAGCCTCATGGGGAAGAACATTTTACTAATACCTCATCTAAACCAACGCTCTTTGAGTTTAAAGCCGTCACCCCTTGTCCCGTCACTACACGCCTTTTGTACAAAGTCCCTCTCCAGCTCTCATGTAGCCCCTCTCCAGGTACTGGAAGGTGCTGTAAGGTCTCTCCAGAGCCTTCTCTTCTCTGGGCTGAACAGCCCCATCTCTCAGCCTTCCACAGGAGAGGTGCTCCAGCCCTCTGAGCATCTTCCTGGCCTCTGGAAGATGCTTGAGCAGGCCTATGTCTATCTTATTTAGGGACCTTAGAGGCAGGTGCAGCACTCCCAGGTTTGGCCTCACCAGAGCAGAGCGGCAGAATCGCCTCCCTTGCCCTGCTGGCCATGNATGTAGCCCCTCTCCAGGTACTGGAAGGTGCTGTAAGGTCTCTCCAGAGCCTTCTCTTCTCTGGGCTGAACAGCCCCATCTCTCAGCCTTCCACAGGAGAGGTGCTCCAGCCCTCTGAGCATCTTCCTGGCCTCTGGAAGATGCTTGAGCAGGCCTATGTCTATCTTATTTAGGGACCTTAGAGGCAGGTGCAGCACTCCCAGGTTTGGCCTCACCAGAGCAGAGCGGCAGAATCGCCTCCCTTGCCCTGCTGGCCATGCTGCTTTTGATACAGCCAGGATACAGTTGGCTTTCTGGGCTGCAAATGCACATCTCTTGAATGCTGAGAGTCAAATGATCACAGAAGTCATAAATAAGAGCTCTAAGTTGGCAATTCTCCAAATTTGTTTCTGTAAGACTGTATCATGCTGTATGTTGTCTCTAATTGGAGTCATGGGCAATTCTAAATGTACAGAGATATTATTCTGCTTTGATTTTTAATTTTCAGAGCCCTGTCAAAAGATGCAAGTGAAAAATAAACGAGATTGTTTTATCGTAGAACCACTTCAGCTGTGAAAACCTGCAGTAGCTCCCCAGTAATTCAGAAATCACAGAATATTTGCAGTTGGAAGGGACCCACAAGGATCCCTTCCAACTGCAAAGGCTGTGGGTTTGATCCTGGATGTGGATCAAACCCACAGCCTTGGCATTATTAGCACCATGCTCTGACCAACTGACCTAATCTCATGTATCTGTTCATTTCCTGGCTGGCATTAAAAGAAATAAAAAGAAGAAAAGAAAAAAAAAATCCAGACATGTTAGATCTCTCATGTTCTCTCTTTAGGTCAATTTCCAAGCTGAAGCTGAGCTCCTGCCCTAATTTGCTTCCAAGAAAAGTCCATTTCTATTGTGAGCATGTAAGAGTAAGGGTCTGTCTATATGAACACTAGCTGGAAGTATTTACATAGCAAAGACAGAATGTTATTTAAGATTTTTTTTCTGGAGAAGGAAACTGAGAACCATTCCATTTGCTGGAAATCCTAAGTTGCACCACAACTTCTTTGTGTTTTGCAGAACAAATTGAGATCCAGAGTTCTTACAAAACAGTATTTACTTGTGATATGTTACTGGGAGTATCCTGAGTTTGTCTGTTTTGCTTTACTTCTTGTTTTCAGTAAAAATCTGCAAGGGAGCAGTCTCTCTTTCACTGGTATGTATTAGACATTGTATGCTTCAAGTATTTTATTACTATTAAATGCCATGCAGTCTAGCCCCTTCTCTATTGGAAGTGTTGCTTGCATCATTCATTTCCCGGAATGTTGTAGAGTTGTACTTAAAACCACAAGTTGACAAATGGAAACATATTTTTAATGTAGATACGAAATCTGCTTCAATTTTACTAACCACAAATGTTTTGGTTTACTAGAATAACACTTCTCCTAGTTGTGAATGTTCACTTAAATGACCTTTCCAAAAATGGTGAAATTCTATCTCCAAGCAGCTATTAACAGTACCTTCAAGATGTTTTGAGTCATGCTGCTTTAGTGGACTTTTCTCTTCTTACTCTTGCTACCATCTGCAGACCTTGCACAGGAAAACTGGTGAAGTTTTTCATGTGGTTTGGGGTTTTGGGGTTTTTTTAATCAGCAAAGTTAGGTAAATTCCTGTAACTAGGTCTCTTGAACTACTGCAAGATGTGAACATTAGTTTTGCATCTCCCCACTGAGTCCCCTTTATTATGATTTCTAAAAATTATCAAAACTCTGCCAGACAATTTACTATTTTATGAAACTTCTATTTAAAGCCTCTTCAAGGAATAAGTACACAGTAAAATTAATTTTTAATGTTTTAATATATTTGAAAATTATTTATTAGTTTCAAATACTAATGTTTTCTTTTTGTTTTCCCTTTATTTATATAGATCTTGAATTTAAAGGGGTATTGGGTGTTGGTTTTTTTTATTTTAGAATAAAGATTTCTGTATAAGCAATGCATTTCCTTTAGTCTCTAAAGAGAAAGTTCATTTACAATCAAATATGTTCCTGGAGTTTTGGGGGTCACTTTAAGCAGAAACAAATGCATACTCCCTTGGAGATAGATGGCCTGCTGTGTCTTTGTTAGGAAAGCTTCCTTTGGCTTAAAACATACTTTTTACCCTATTGCTAAACATTTTAAAGCAGTAGTGTTGAGGCTGTATTTTATGCTGAAGTTCTGTGTCAGAGCAGTCACCCCTGATGCTCAACATGCAGTGTTGTAACTACACAGAGATCATAGAGGAAGATAGCCAGTGTTTGCATAGTGTTCCTTTGAAGTCTGCCCGTTCCAAGGAAGAAGATTTTGGTTTTCTTGGGAGGGTGCCTAGCTGGTATCGAAAACAAAATACTGGAAATGAGTAACAAAATGTTGCAGCAAATATCAACCTTGGGCCAATGTTTATCCCCATAGCGAGGCATGTCAGTGTGGTGTAATATTTCAAATAGCCCATGTCCCATCCATACCCCGTCAAACTCTTGGAATTTCATTAGGTTCCCTGTTGTAGTCTGAAGTTATATCAGCTTGATTCGAGTCATGAGTAATACTACTCGTGAACAGTCTCTTCTTGTTGCATGAGTAAAAATGTAGTGAGGGGAAAAAAGAAGGGTGGTGTGTTGTTTTGATTGTGGTTTGTTTTCTTTCCCTGCGGGGAAGTGGCACATGTTCTGTGAGAACTTAAAACAGAGCTGTGTGGTGCATGAATATAACAGTGGCATATTTATAGCAAGCAACTGAATTTGGTCAAATCCAGCTTGTATACAGGGCTCCAGGGTTTGCATTAGAGCCGACACAGACAGTAATAGTTGTCTTGGAGGGGGTCGGGAATGGAAGCAGGGCAGGTTTCTCAGCATGAAGGGAAAACTCAGCATTTATACTGCTTACACTTCAGTCCCCAGCATGCTTCGGTCTTTCTCCATTGTTAAAAACCCTGTAGTCCTCCTGTGCAGGACTGTTGGTAATGCATGTTACTTCATGAATAGGCAGCTATTAAATGTGTCACTTTTAATTGTGATTTTGTCCAGAATAATGGGTCACTCCAAGTCATTCTCCTCACTTTACCCACGATCTTATTTTCTTGTGGGAAAGGTATACTAAGTTTTATACACTTACAAAGTTCTCCCAGTGATGCAAGAAATGAATAAATACAAAGGCCATTTCAGAAGCTCCTTTTAAAGGCTACTTACCACAATCAGATCCAGACAGTGGCAGGAGATTTTTACAATCTTTTATATCGTGGCTTAAAAAGAAGTCAATTCCATTGCCTTATGATTTACATGCAGAGTTCTCTTGTGTTCCTTGACTCCAGCTAAGCCAAGGACCTAACCACCTCTTGTCTGAGCTACCAAGCCCTTCACTGAGCATTTGAGACCAAATAAAGTGACAGGCGTGTGCCTATTAAAAAAGAAAGACCTCTGCTGGTCCTCAGAAGAGACTGAGCACACCTAGTGTGGATCTTGCACGTGGATTTTGCATTTTTGTTCAGTGGGTTTTTGATGTAGTTAGTTACCTTGTCTCATGTGTTATATTGCACCACCACTCAGAAGGATTGGGCTCTGAGAAGTTTTTTAAGAAGGAGGTCAAATTGTATGGAAATTGAGGGGGGGAAAGTGCAAAACATGGCTCACACTTCCAAAACTCCATAGGAAAATTATCGCAGAGATGTTGGTATTTTCATTCCCTCTAAAAAGGAACCGTGTTTAAAAATAAACTGAGTTGATTTATTTCTTTAATCCTTCTAGCCACCTTCCAGTCTCTGCATTGCAGCATGCTCCTGTATGTGAATTGTTTCATTTTTAATAATCTGGTTTTTGGTCATGCCCAAACTACAGCTTGAAAAAAAAGCTATGCTAAGATTACTCTTTTTACTACAGTAAAAATGCATTCAAGACTTCAGCACATTTAACAACATATTATCTGCTGAGCTGCTTAAGCAGTTAACAAGTCTTGTTTGCAACAGGGTCCCAGTTTGCCCTGAGGTATCAGACCACACCTGACAAGTTATAAATTTGGTGATTCATAAGGTGCAGCTAACTGGAGGGTTAGGAATGTCTGATAAACGGTGGTAGTCATCAGCTAACAAAGCAAAAATATGCTCACTGTGAAAGGTAAATGTTCAATAGAAACCTCATCTCCATTTACTTAAAGGCCAGTTTTTTGAAAGATATTTTCTTTTTTGCTGTTACCTAGCAGGAAAAAAGAAAAAAAAAACTGTACTTGAGCACTCTTAGCTCATTTTCCTTTGTAGTTCCTATCTTTGAATTTTCAATATGTCATTTAATAAACTCTTTTGGATTTTTTTGTATGCTGTTTGTAGTTTCAACATTGTTTTCAAGCTTTCTTGTCCCTGCCAGGCTGTAGAGAGATTTGGAGGAGGCAGGGGTTGTTTTTCAATGTGTTCTTAATGGGGGATTTAATGTATTTCTTAATAAAAGTGTTCAATGCATTAAAATATGACCAAAGGCTCCCTTGCAAGCCTTTACTTGTTGACTGAAATTAAAGGCTTATTTATGTGGAGGTTTCATATCAGTCTTCTGATTGATGCTTGTTTGAGTTTTTGTACAAATAGTATTTTAAGTGGCAATTTCAATATTTTTGTACACTCTTAGTACATCACCACATGCAGCAAAACCACAAGACCCTGAGGTACTCAAATATCTCTGAATAAAACAAGCCACTGGATCGCATATAAACAGATACAAATATGGGGGGGGAGGGGGAGGAATTGCAAGGTGCTAGAAGTCTGTGTACTGTATAAATATCTAAGATACCAAATAGATAAGACAGTAGCAACAGTGAAAGAAAACATAAGCAAAGCCAGTGTCTTTGGTCCATAAATGAGGGTTAAGGCATGCAGATCCTCTTTGCTCTTGGACAAAACCCAGCAATGGAGACAGGCAGCTGGTCAACAACTGCCTCTGCAGCAAGTGTAGCTGCCTGCTCCTGTGACTGCTGGTAGCAGTGTGTCAACCCAGAAATTCCTTCACTGTGAAGGTGGTGAGGCACTGGAACAGATTGACCAGAGAAGTTGTGGATGCCCCATCCCTGGAAGTGCTCAAGGTTGGATGGGGCTCTGAGCAACCTGGTCTAGTGAAAGGTGTCCCTGCCCATGGCAGGGGGATTGGCAACAGATCATCTTTAAGGTCCCTTCCAACCCAACCATCCTCTGATTCTATTAAAATGGAGCATTATTTTGTGCACTTTTCTGCTGTCCTGGGATGAAGCACATTATTACAAATAAGTGAAGTTTTATATAAACTGCATTAGACTTGATGTGAAAATCATAACTTAAATATGCAATGGAGGTTGGCTGGTTTTTGGATCTTTCACCTCTGTTGCTCTAGCATACTGTGTTTGGGAACGGACTGCTAATGACCAAAGGCTGATTGTTCCTTGCTAATTACCCTCAATGAAGTAACAGCTGGGCTACGTGATGTGGTGATAGATCTAAGCCAATGAGCTGTAGCCATGCTGGTAAGATTTCTGTAGAGAGATTAGAGAGATAGCCTATAAAAGGCCAAAACCCAGAAAAGTGAGTTGCTTCTTGAAGCACTGCCTCAGGGGGAGGAATACTTGAAATATATACAGATAATGAAAGGGAAAAGCTCAAGAAATGGTAACATTAAAGAAGGCCTAGGACCAATAGCCGGAGGAAGTTAGTTGCTAAGTTACGAAGCAATTTTGGGCAGCAGCTATGTAGGCAAGGATGGTCTGACAGGTCTGTGCCGAAGTTCCTGTGTTCAGAGGTTATATGGAAGCATTATGTCAGCATCAAACCATCGCACACAGAGTGCAGCAATTCTGTTGTTGGGAAAGATACCTGCACTGCCAGGGAAAAGACTGCCTTGCTTTCTCCCCACATGGGGCTTGGAGAGCTGGCCAGTGCCAGCCTTTATGCCTCACTCAGTCCCACAGTCAGATGAGTCCCTCAAATTCCAGCTCCTACTGGGATAATTATACAGGAAAATCCAGCTTTTGGGAACAGGAAGGTATCTCCTGACTAATTTTCATAGCCCTTCCTACCAGGTGTACAAGCACTTTGAACTTCTGCCCTCTCAGAAGAGATCCCAGCCTGCCTGAGGACGAGAAACTATGACCCTTGGCATAATCTTTTCTGCAGTGGGGATGAAATAGGGCCACTGAATGATAAAAAGAGACTCCACCTTTTTGCTGGGATCCCAAGCTGAAGGGCTTTTGTCACAGAATGGATTCTAGCATTTCCAAAGACAAAGGATGGTGAATTCAGTAATGAGTCCCTAGCTAGCCAGCATAATAGCTTCACTCTATTTAAACCTTGTCCCAAGAGACCTGTACGTGGGTTGCTTTTTTTTAATTTGTGATCTCTACTAACACAGAGTTCAGATTGATGGAATTGCTCATCAAATATGTAACTGGCACTTGTGATGGAGATTAAGAAATATGGCTAAGTACAGCTGTGTGTTACAGAGACTTAATTCCTTGCACTGATGCTGTGGACTGATATAGGCTGTTGCCAGAATCTTTATTTCATTCTTTTTAGTATGTGATAAATGTTAGTCAGCTAGACAGACTTATGAAGCCACATTTGATCTGTATGATGATTATGATTCTTTGAGCTCTTTCCCTAGTACATCCAATTTCATTTACTGTGGATTGCTACCTCCACTCATTCAGGGAGCCGTTCAAATAATACAAAGGAAAGAATACTTGGAAATGTGAAAGGAAAAGTGCACAAAAAGTATTGCTTTATCAAGAGTAGATTGTGCCAGACTAATGTGGCACCTTTCTTTGGTAAAAACTGTATAACAGACTTTGTAGGCAAAAGAAAAACTATGGATCTAAAAGATCTTGACTACAGGTTCCACATAATCTAACTTGAAAGGAGACACAAAGATAAGGCTGTTAAGAATTTACTTCATGATGGCAAGACAAAAAAGAGTTCTGTTCACTGCTGTTCAAGAAAGACCAATTCAAACTGTAAGTGTTCTGAAGAAGAGCTACCAGGCTGTTCAGAAATATGATTCACTTACCCTAACAAACGAAAACTGAAGCCAAGCAGACTCTGGGAATGCTCTCACAGGTGCTATGTTAGTAGCAAAGACAAGAAAAAAGGAAGAATTATGTAAGGTGACGGGCACAGACTAGCCACAAGTACACTTAGGGTGGAAATTATAAAGATATTCCTGACCATCAGAGAATTTAGGATTTGGAATAGGAGTCCAGTAGAAGCAGCAAGAAGAGATGCAGTTGGAAAACTTGCATGAACCAGTAGAGTCACATTATACTGTGTTGTGCTTATCTTAGCAAAGATAGGACTCCACAGGGAACTTACCTCTGCTGTAGGCTTATGTAAACACTGGAGGGAAATGCTTTTTAATTTTTGGCTCTCTGGAAACTTTTACCAGAGCTATAATACATTATATCCACTGGTTCAAATGTCAGGACTATGTCAGCATTTTTTTACAGTAGATTTTTTTCAGTAGATCAAAAAACATATGTCATGCCCTAGTGTTCAATGAGTATGAAAAATGTGATTTTTAAAGGCTTGGGTTTTTTGTTCTTCTAATCTTCTGCCAATGCGTATGAAATAATTTACTACAAAACTCAAGACATCACTAATGGGCTATTCCCCTCAGTATAATGAGTTCAAAAGGGGAAACATCTAGATTCTGAAGTGTGCTACGCCTTATTTTGATCTTGAAATGCTATTTTAAATTTCTTTAGAGATATTTTTAATATATATGCACATCTAATTACAGCTAAAGATAGTTTGTACTTCCATTATCCTCTCTTCCTGCTAGGTCCTCAGCAGAGGAACAAGCCCAGAGAAAGTCTTTAGCCTGGGTGCTCTCTGCCTCACCACACCTTGATGGATCCTCTCTCCTGCTCCTAGAAGTCCAAAGGTGTAAAAGGGTAAATATGTGTGAAATGTATGAAATAAACACACACACATGCAGGGAGGGCAGGGAAGGACACATCTGCCCCGTTTTACACTCACTGTATCCAGCCTTATATTTAAACAGAGTTACTTCTGAACACACAGCCCTGGTTTGAAAAAAAGGAGTTTCCCACACTGCTGTGAAAAGTTGTTTCTTGGAGTGTCAGAATCCAAGGCTCACAAGCAATTTGGTTGTTTTATAGTCTTCTTGATCTCCTTTTATGATTTGCACATTCTCTTCCTTATTCAATCCAAAACTGCAGACACCTCATTTCACCACATCCTTAGTGCCTTGCCCCACTTCAGTCTGGGCACCTCCCAGGGGTACCTCTGCTGCTCCCCCATGTCCTGGTACTGCACAGCCTCCTGCTGGAGATCTGGGGTGCAATTCCAACAGCTGGTCTCAAGCCAGCTAAGGCTGATGGGAAGCTGCAGGCATTTTGAGGAGAACACATGAAATGGAAGCCTTTTCTTGTGTATTGATGACACAAGTAACCTCTGCTCCTTTTCTGTTCACCAACTCCAGCTGCTGGTCACCATCCAGCTCTCGGATGTTGCAACACTGCATTGCAAGCCTCTGTGTTCCCACCCTTTGTTCCAAAGCCCCGCTTCTGCTGGCAACACCGTGTTCTGCCTCTGGCAAAATGACACACATCTGCTGCTCCTCAAGGGCTGTCTGTCATCCTGCTCTCCTCCACCAATACAAGAGTTGCCATAATCGAGATTTTCAGGTGTGATGGAAGAGGAAATTAAGTGATTTTGGAGGTGCAAGCTTTCAGCCTACCAGTTCTCTGTTATTTACTTCTTTTTTTGGTTTTCCTCAGGAGAAATAGATAAGGTCCTTTAAAGCAGGTTCTTAGTTGGCAGCTTGGTGAAGGAGCATTGGGAGTGTGTATTAAAGCTGGAATAAACAACAAAATCAAAACATAAGGTCACAATTCAAGCAAATATGCCAGAGGGAACACTAGGAGCAGACGATGTTTATTGCTTAATGTAGTCTAAAGTCCAGGCAGTGTGAGAATGCAGTCCAGTGGAGCTCTCCTGAAGCTCGGAATGGAGAGGTGCACAGAGAGCAGGCCACAGAGGAGGCAGCATGTTTTTCCTTGAAAAGGGTCAATAATGATTGTGCAGTAGGCTGGAAATATTCAGTCATATAAAAGGTGTCTGTGCTAGCAGCAGAATAGAAGCTTTCACACATTTCTTTATTAAAGAAAATTGACATTAAGCATTAGTGTGAGACAGCAGGTCAGTCAGCATTTCTTATACAAACTATTGCAGCTGAAAATGACTGTGGGAAAACCTCCTAATTAGCCCTGTTGGGGTTTTTTGTTTTTTAAGAGAAAAATAGCTGAACTTCTGAATCTAGCTTCCTGTGGAAACAAAGCTTGCACAATCAGTGTTTGTCCTGTACCTAACAATTTTTGTAACCCTCTGGCAAATCAGGTTTTGACTAAAGTTGAAAGAGTGATAGTGTTGGACATGATTATGTTTTTTTAAACATTTCGTGAAGTCTGGCAGCAGGATAAGGGACGGAGTCAAGTTACTGCCCTGACTGCAGAAAAGGCTCTCAGCCATTATGTGTTAGCCCCAGCCAGCTGGCTGGGCAGCACACACGTGCCGACAGTGAGTATATTTGTAGCTTCAAAACAGCCCCAGTTTGTTGTCTCTTGGTAGTGGCAGGGTGATTGGAGGCATGAGGAGAGCTGGGATTGTTGTGGTGAAGAGAAAGAGATGTGGGACAAAGGACTCAAATCCGTAGGAAATCAGGCTTCGTTAGTTGTGCTGCTCAGGAACAACATGTTTGTCTAACAATAGCTTTCTGCCCAAGCACATACGTCAGAGCCAGATTAGATTTCTATTTGCATACCTCCTTACCTTTCTCAGGAATGCCTCTGGCACAAAACTCCTCAATTTCTCCTTCTTCCTTAAGGCATGGGTCTCCTGGAAAGTGACTGTAAAAAGTTGCACCTTATTTCTTAATAGATTTATTACTTTGTTTACTTAAAGTCAGATGAACTGGGTTTAATAACCACATCAAATGTTTGCTGGGTTTTTTTTTTTTTAATCCTCTTGGCTCTTCAGAAATAACATAACAGAGAGAGAGAGAGCGAGCAAATGAGCTGGATGCAATTACATTTTGTGCACACACACTGAGAGCAGAACCTGAAGACAGCATTGTTGTGCAATGTAAACAAGACATAAACTTATCCTGCTGAACCCTAGTAGCTAGTGATCTGAGAGGGAAAGAATCCAATGGATTTCTGAAGCATAGGGGTGAGCCTGTAGTACTGACAGGAAGACTAGGATTATTTTGTTTTCTTTAGAACTGAACACATTTTATACTTACTTGTTGAAATAATAACATGGAATAATAGCATGGAAATAATAGCATGGAAAAAACAACCCACAAGAAAAATTTTAATAGCCACAGTACAAAAGAATGCTGCAGTATCCAAGGGAGTTTTTAACCTGCAGGGAGAGAGAATAGGAGCTGTGTTCTTCTTTCTGTCTTATGTAGTCTAAGGTCTGCATTATGCTCATTATAATTATATCAGTGTTTCTAAATTAAAGTGGCAATGCCTAGATTCCACAGGGATGTGTGTCACAGAAATGCATGTGCTAGTAATTAAAACAGAGTGTTCAAATATTGCTTCATGTCCAGACAAGAACCTTTTTATGCAGTTGTGTAATGAAAAAAAAAAAAAAAA
>VXAX01000708.1:291777-317116 GCA_013399835.1 Leptocoma aspasia
AAAAAAGGAAGCTAGACCCAAACTGAAGGCAGCATTAATACACTGCACAGCCACTGACACGGCATGAGACCTTGTGCACTATTGCTGCCACCAGCCACACTGAAGAAAAGAAGTGCTTTCAAATACTAAGTAGCATTTCAGAAAGATTTTATGGAAGTCCATTCAAACTCCAGCTCTATGTTCCCACTGCTAAGTAACCACTTAGAAAATTCACTCCAAAGAATAACTAGTCACCTAGAAAGCAAATGAGATACAACTACAGTGAAACAGATACTACTTTAGTAGATCCTACCACTAGGCTACTCTGTATGCAGCCATCAGCATTTTCAGGGGCAAGTATTTGGTGCTTCAGGGGGGAAAAATAAAAGGCACAAAGAGGCAACTGAGCTGTGCTGCACTTCATGGGGTAGGGGATAGTTGCTGATCCCCCCATGGACAACGGGCTTATGAAAAGAAATACAGAGCAATTACCCTAATCACAGTCTTAGCAAATGTGATTAATGATCAAACAGTTTTCCAACGTTTTGGAAAATCCTGTCTTAGCGTTATTGGCCTTGAATTCCTCCCACTGCAATAAGCTGTGTAAGTTGACAAAATGCAAATTCAAAAAGCACTACCTTTTTTGTCCCAGGGGTGCTATAGCTTCATTATACCAAACCTACTCTTTAGCAGCTGACCTAATTTCTTCTGTTGTTATAATTTTAGAAGGAAGTTTTTACAGGCTCTTTGTACATGATACAGATTAGTACTCGAAGGTATCTTGGCCAAAAGAAGAGGATGAAAAAGAGTCTTTTGTTCCCAGTACACTGTTGTTGTTTAATTTTGTCAGGTGTGTCTCATGAAGGACCAGAGGACTCACATTTAAGGCTTGCTGATTTTGCTTCCAACTTGCCTTTATGTGTTCTGAGGCTAAAATAAAGCTTGTGTTGCACATGCACTATGGCTAAAGAATTAGCTCCCCTCATCAGCTGAGCTGCCAAGGAGTTTTACACTGGGTCAGACCTAATGAATTGGCACTTCACAGTCTAGCAGCACCTCAAATGTGTCATTTAAAGGCTAAAATACACCCACTGAGAAAGGCCTGCATCCCAATACTGTGGCTGCACAAGCCTTAGGCTGAGTCAAGGGGATCCTGCAAAAAGCAACACTTCGCTTGGAGCAGCAATGAAGGGGATGGGTTTTGTCTCATACAATTTTTTCAGTAACTTGCTATAGTCTGTTGATTTTTGCTCAGTCACACCTGGTCAAACAGGTTTACATTGTCTCCTCCCTCATCATCTCTCTCTTTCTTTTCTTTCCTTTTCTTTTCTTTTCTTTTCTTTTCTTTTCTTTTCTTTTCTTTTCTTTTCTTTTCTTTTCTTTTCTNCTTTTTTTTTCCTCTGTGGTTTGGTTTGGGTTTTTTTAAAACTTTTTTTAACAGTTGTGCTAGAATTGTTATCAGAATGTATCAACGTGAGAAAAACAGAGTGGGCTTCAGAGGCTTGTCCTGAGTTCAGACTTAACTGCCTTAGATCACTTGCTTATGATAGATGTTCATTTAAGTAATTAATACAGATGACTGAGTGCAGAGCAGAGATTTAAAGTCTTCCCAGCCCTCCCCTGTGCAGTTCAAGTAAATACATTTTTCTATCCTGGCATGTGCCTAGTGAGAAATCAGAAAGTGGTTTTTGCATGGCATGAGCTGAAAACTTTCCCCTTGCTCACAAGGGAGAAAAGCTGACTTGCAGCAATTTTTAATCCAGGAATACAAGCTCTGTGGAGACGAACTCTCTTGAAAAGCTGTGACAGCAGGGCTAATTTAGAGTAAAGCCTTTTTGGACCAAATAAATGGCACACCAGGGAGAGTAGGAGGTCTGGAAGGAGGCTGCAGAAAGTGTGGATGAGTAACCTAGGTTATTGTACTAATAAGATTATGTTTTGCTTCGAGATCTACTGTAAGGAGAGCCTGAGTCATTTTGTTTTGGCCTGTGTCATGAGGAGGGGGAGGCTAGGATTTAATGACCAAAATAGCTGTATTGCTGGCAGGGTGTACCTTGGTTCACTGGGCACGCCCTCACAGCTGTCCAGGACAGTTACAGGGAACTTTTCCTTTTAGTCTTCTCTGTGCCACCAGCCACTGTTCTCTCACCAAGCTTCTCCAAGACCTCCCTTACCTTCAGGCTTTTTGGCATCTCCACTGATGCTTGGTGAGATTGCTTTTACCCGGACTCCAGTCTGGGAAGTGTTTTACAGCAGGGACCCTCCTACCTCCCACCCCACTTTTTCTGGGCTGTGATTTCCCTTTCCACAGCTGGGGCCTCCCCAAGCCCCCACTCCAGGGAGCACAGCTTTCCTCTCCCTGCAGGCATTGCAATGCTATCAGCCCCTGCTGAGCTGGTTTTTGATTTCCCTGTTTTTTCTCTGAGCACCAAACAGAGCATTTCATATCTACAAAAATGTGTATATTATATATCCTGTTACAGTGATATAACATAGAGTGGTGTAAGTCCCTTTTATACAGCTTATCAGACTCCCTCATAGGGAGTTAATTTATTGTGTTTTAATTATATTGATGTAGTTGCAGCAGTACATAGTTCTCCCTGTAAAAATAGAATGAGAAAAATCCCTAGGTAAGGGAAATTTTGCTGGTCAGTTTTAGAAAAACCTTCACATGCCTAACTTCTGTTTCAGGAATCCTGTGATTTTCTGTATGTATTGGTGATAACTTCCTTCTCCATGTGATAGAGGAGCTGTTCTGGACCTTGTTCTCACCAACAAGGAAGGTCTGGTGTGGAAATGTGAAGCTCAAGGGCAGCCAGGGCTGCAGTGAACATTGAATGGTGACATTCCAGATCCCTAGGGCAGCAAGCAGGGTGCACAGCAACCTCACTGTCCTGGAATTCAGGAGGGCAGACTTGGGCCTTTCCAGGGATCTGCTGGGTAGAGTATCACAGGATAAAGCTCTGGAGGGAAGAGGGGCCCAAGGAAGCTGGTTAATATTCAAGGATCACCTCCTCCAACCTCAGGAGCGATCCATCTCAAAAAAGAGGAAGTCCAAGAAAGACGAAGTCAGGACAAAATGCCAGGAAGCCTGAACCAATGAAAAACTCGGTCTAGTAGAAGGTGTTCCTGCCCATGGAGAGTGGTTGGAACTCAATATTTAAGGTTTCTTCCAACCCAAACCATTCCATGACCTAGCTCCATGCATGACTAAAGTAACTGCATAATTACATTTCTGTAACTCCAGACTTCTCCACTGCTCCCCTTTCCTCAGTTACCTCCAGTCTGTCATCATTCAGACTTTGTGCTCCACTGGCACAAAGTACAGTGCCCAAGGTGATGTTTGTTCATGGATGTGCTCTGCATGGATACACGGTACAGCTCCCTTGTTCTGTCAGAATTCAGGTGTGATGTTGATTTAAAATATTGAAGAAGAGAGAACTCATCTTCAAGTGTGTCCAAACTTGTGTTTAGCCTTACTCATTGCTTTTAGTATTAGGCAGAACTGTCAGCAGTGTTTCTATGGGACTGGTTATACCCCAAAAATATAAGCATGCTTATGGCTTATAGTAGTGGTGGCAGAGCTGCATCCACAGAGTATCGAGATCTGGAGCTCCCAAATTGCAAAATTACTTTGTTTATTTCCCTTCCAACCCAAACTATTCCATGAGTCTGTGAACATTAACAGAATTAAGCACTGTGCAGAGGATGAAGCCCTAAATCAGAAAGCACTAGGCAGAAATTCAAACAGACTGTGGAATTGCTGGACTGGGCAAAAAAGCTGTTAGCCTTGTAAGTTCATCTCATTAATTTTCTTCCTTTCTCAGTGCAGTGAAACCACAATTTCTATTCCCCATGTCATCCTATAAAATATTTTAATGTTTATGTCAGTGCACTCCAGGCAGCTAATAGATTCTTTCATATATTTGTGATTGCTTGACTTTCATCAATTTACATTTATTTGTTCATGGTACATTTTAATCCCTCAGTGGGGGGAAGTAAAAAAATCAACAACCACTAAAACCATTTGTATCAATTTTATCAAATTGTTCTTTAATCAATATTGGGCATTTCTTTTTTCCTTTTAGACTGCTGAAAAAAAAAATCCAGTTTCCTAGCTAGTTTCTTCAAGTTTACCTGCAAGAGACAGGGTGGAAAGGGAAGATAGATTGCCCAAGTTTTATATTTGTATTATAGCCATTCAGGTGGAAAAAAATAAGTATTTAAAAAGGAGTAGCAACAGATTTTTCAAGGATTAGTGTTTATATCACAGATAAAGCAGAAAAAACCAGACATGGCATGAAAAGAAGTAAAAGTGGTTAGAAGTGGGTGTGACTGTGAAGGAGAAAGAAAATTAAAGTTGAATGATGGTAAAAGAGAGAGTCAGGGAAGAGACTTAAACAATTGAGAAAATGGGCAAGAACAAGTGTACTAACATATGTTTGTGATAGGGATGAAGGGGCTATTAAGGATGTCTCCTATAAGGACAGAGGGGGGAAGAAAAGACAGGGAACATGCAAGAATGATGTGATTTTGAGAGAAAAGGTTACAAAGCCTGGACATGGTCCGTCTGCCCTGAGGTAGGACTGGCTTTGATTAGTTCAAGCAACAGGGAACAAAAGGAAGAACAATGCTTATGAAGAGACTGGAGGAATCGGATTAGCACTTCAGGGGGCTCCTTGGAAGTTTAGCAGCAGCCATATGAAAGTTGAATTGGTAAAGACACTTCCCCAAGAAGACATAATGGCTAAAATGTAGGACTGGATGGATGGAGAGACCAAGATAAATGCTCATGTCACTTGTGCCAATGTGACTGGGTACTGATACACCAAGAAAGAAAGCCTGCTGAGATTTCCATGGCAAATGGGAATCGAAAAGGAAGTCTCAGCTGTCAAAAGGGAGAAGCAAAGATGTAGTTGTGAAAGCCAAGCAGAGCAAGTGTTGAGGGGAAAAAGAAAGTAAGAGACAGGGATCAGTGAAGATATAAAAAAAATCAGCACCATTTAAGGAGACAGAAGTCACGAGAGCGATTTCACCCCAGGACAGTAGTGTAATGAGAGAAGATAGCAGAATGTCAGGATGCAAGACAGAGTAGAAAAGAAACTTGGAAGTACTCTCTGTGTGTGAGTTGTGGTTTTAGTCTTTGTGAGATTTGAGCCAAGGAAATGAGGGGATGTTGTGATTATTGAGAATAACTGTGCACACTACAGGAAAGTTAGTGAAGGCTCGGAAGGACAGAGGGAAAAAGACAGAGAAGTGTTATGAGCACGTGAAAGAGAGATGGTGTATTAGTATCTTCAGGAACTGGTTTATGCAGTCTTGCACTGTGAAGGGAACTCATAGGAGAAAGCTTGGTAGCACAGGTAGGAAAGATGTTTTCAGAGATTTTTCCTTCCTCTGTCTGAAACTTGATGGCTGTACACGGATCCTTTAGCATCAAGGCTGGTTTTTCAGACAAACCAACAAGATGGAGAGGAATAATTAACCATAAGGAGAGACAGTTAAGGGAATGGAGTGAAAGAATTTGGTTGAGAAATATGAAACTATCTAATTAGCCTAGCTATCATCCATCATCTACCATTTCCTACAGCATCACCATTTCCCAATATCCACTGTACTACTATTACTGTCTATGTAATGACAAGAGGGATTCAGATTACTTGGAAGACCAGCGGCTGTACCTGCTGATTTCTAAGGTTATCCCTGTCTCTCTTTTGTCAAAGATGAGAAGCAGGAAAAGAAAAGCCAGTTTTCAAGGTCAGGGTCAGCAGAGATGAGCACACTATTTGCATTTTACTTTATTAATGTGGGCTAGCTCAGCAGGCAAAGTCTAGAATACTGATAAAAGACTCTGTAACCAAAAAAATATGTTGGAAAAAAGTAGTGACTGGATATCATTTTTCCCCCTAATGTAAATGAGACACTGTTGGCAGGGGGACATTGGGGGGTGTGTCATACTTCATTTCACTCAGGAAACACAGATGTAGGGTGGACAAAAAAGGCTCCTGATATTCTACCAAGGAAACATTTTGTGAAAAAAGAGGTTCAGCTGGGCCCCATGATTGTCACATAGTCCTACTCCTAGGTGGTGCCTGCTGTATTGGGTCTACATGTTCTCCCTCTGTTTTTAATCTGATCAGCTCACAGAGCTGGCTCTATCCTTGGTTTCTGGCACAGGAACCCTCTGTTAGTCCTCTGTAGAAAGGGAAACCTCTTACAGCTTGGATCCTATGATCTCCCAAAACATAATTGCTCTTCCCTTTACCCCACACTTCCCATTAGCTCAAGCACAAGTTTTTGTCCCTCCCTTCCTATAAAGTAGCATGGAATTACTGAGTACAGAGCATCTCTTCATGGCCCTGTGGTTGTGGAAGCCATTGGGCACATGGGTTTGAGGGGTGCTAGCACTGAACATGCCTTACTGAGGCAGCTCAAGGAATACACAGATGTGTGCAAAATAATCAGTTGCTATGTGTTTTTCCTTGCCTGAGGCTTCTGAGCTTTCTTAGGGCTGAGATCAGAGACTTGGAGGCCTTCTGCTCTCCTCCAAATCATAGGAAACTTACTCTTTAGTTTGCGTTGGATCTCACAGCTAAACCAACGTGCTATGAAAGGAGGGTGTCTGTTCTGTTCTGCTCAAGCTTTCTGTGCCTGCAAGAGCACCCCCAGCCTGTCAGGCCCACAGTGGGATTAGACAGCTCCTCTCACCTGATCCAATAATTACTTGCTGCCAAAAGGGGTGATCCCACTCCACCTCCTGCCCAACCGTGTAACCCCAGCAGCTTCCCTTCCTGTAGCACTGGAGCTCATCTAGTCTCACAGCAAGGATTTCAAGGGACCTAATCCAGTAGAAAACTAACTGTGACACAGAGAGTGAGCAGTATTTTTGCTGGATTGGCTAGAGGAACCATCTCAGCACAGGATCACATTAGCACAACCCGCAGGAGGCAGGACTGCCCCGTGTGCTGTCAGAGAGGCTTGGTGTATCATCATACCATGCCCCACAGCACTGAAGAATCCATGATTAGTTCTGTTTCATGCTCTGCATCCAAGAAAATTCCTCCATTCCTCTCTCCTGGATATCAGGTAAACTAGGCAAAACTGATTCATCCTCCAGCCATCTGACTTCCCAAAGATGGTCATATTTTGAATGGAAGCAATTTCACTAAATCTCTGCTTTCTCGTCTCTGGAAGGTGTGTGACATGGATCTGACAGTTCAGTTCCACATCCACCAGTACATTCAGTAAATCACCAATTTCTTACCTTAAATCAGAATTCAAAAATTTAGACACAGGCACAGTCCGCAGATTGTCACAGACAGACATGATGAAGAATCTACACATTGACCCAGAGGATGTGTTAATTTGTTCCTAATTATATTGGCTCTGGTACCTGAACAGAGATAAGCAGGTACTGAATTGAGATGAATTTATGTCTATTTTATATTGAACTGACATATGTTTCAGTTTCCAGCACTATTATAAAAATGAAAACATATCAAATACACCATGTATTGTATTCTGATTAATTGGTGTTTAAAAAAAAATCAGGTGTTTTAACCCTTTGAACAAATTTCACTTAGAAAATTTTTGTCACCCTACTCTGGCTTGTAGTGATCTTACACTGATATATTTTTTTCTAGGTGTCTTCCTTCTTTCTTTTCCTTCATGCTTTATCTGTTAGCACAAAGCTAAACCCAAATTTCACAATTGTATATCCAGGGCTAAACAGCCAACTTACTGTCTATTAACTGTTAATTTTTAATTTTGTGGGTCTTGGCTTTTCTCAGACAAGAAAAGTTAAAAACATTGCGCACTCTAGTCTTTTCCAATGTCTTGTCCATGAACGTAATCATTTTACTTGGATCCAACACAGATCTAAGATAGAAAACCTGAAAGAATATTTGTGAAATGAGAATTCTGTCTTCAGTTATGATAAATAAAAGCACACTTGTGAAACTAAAGGTGTTCTCTGTTGGCTTATATCATAATGCTATAATACCTGTTCAATACAACACACTACTTTTGTAATCCTTTGATTTGTTTTTGTCTAAACTTTATATAGTATAACAAAAATCTTCTGGGTAAATAAATGTGCATACAGAAAACTTACATCGTCACATAGGCTTCTAGACGTAGCACTGTATGTTCATTTTGAAAGAAAAATAGACAAGTATTCTCTAATCAACACCTTTTAACTCTGTTTATTTACTTGGAGAGATACTCATTCGTCTACAGAAAAAAACCTCCTCTTCTCCAAGGGAGTTATGCCATCACTGCATCCCACAGGAAACCTTGGGCTATGGGGCCTTGGCAGCACGGCAAAGTGGATGCATTTCAGACCAACACAGAAATTTGCTCAGTGACTAATTTTATGTGCCTAAATGTGTGGGGTTTTTTTCATAGGATGTTTAAATAGTGGTCTGCAGAGGCACTGCTGCACACCTCTCTGCCTGTGGCCACCTCAGCGGGTGCTAGGTGACTTAGAGTGACTTCTACTCTTGTCACTTGCAGTAGCTCAGACACCTTTGAATGAATCACAGGATTCCAAGAATTAGCAACAAACCTCATCACGTGGGCAAGCTGCAGCACAGGAACTGTCAGAACAATGCAGTGACTAAGGAGGCTGATGTGATCCCTGGATGCAGAATACCTTCCGTAGGAGTAGAGAGGTGCTATTACAGTAACAGTAAGGGAATAGTGTGTCTTGTTCTGGTGCCCACACTTGAGAAAAATTGTGTTGACAATTTACACTTCACAAAGGAGTAAGAAGAGTTACATGATATCTAAGCAAAGCTGATTTATGGCAAAAGACTTACAATCAGTCTTTTTATTTTATTGAAAAGGAGTTTAATAGGAAACCTTGTGATGAACAGCAAGTTGTTCAGGTTCTCAAATGCAAGGAGCTCTGTCATCATCTACAGACAAAAAACATAACCACATCCCATGGCAGGCAAAAGCTAGCAATAAAGTAGGTAGAGTAGTTCAGGGTAAAGATCAATTAACTTCATCATGGTATTGTGCTTGGATCATATTCTGGCTTAACGACCCCAGAAGCCCTTTTAATTATGATGGCAAAGGTGTCAGGAAATGTGTGCTTCAATAATTGAGATGATATGCTGTGTAAATAGGGCCAAATTAAACTTCCCTCCACAGAACTTGAAAGTGCTGACTGGGACATCTGCACTTGAAAAGCTCTTAAGGGAGGATTGTGCAAATCAAGGACACTTTGGCTGCTATGGGCAGTTCCAGGAGACACTGCTTATGGCCTTCCCAAAAGCATGATTTTCTTCTTTTCCTTCCAGTGCCAATCTCTGCCATGTTAGCCTGTAAAGCAGTAAGTCATTCATCCTCAAATTCCTCCTCCGTGCTGGCCATTCGTGTATTCAGGGAAAAATACTCCTGTGCTTCTCTCCCATTAAAATCAATGAGTTTTCAGGCTGTCAAAAGATAGAGTTCAGGTTTTTGAATGCAGCAAGTAGCCTACTGATTGTGTCTAGGTGAAGAGCCTAGACAGGCTCTTCAGGTGGGGATCTTCCATTTCTTTGACTTCACACCAGTTTATTTCATGTTGTCTATTTAGATGCTAAGTGCTTTAAAGTGCAAATTGTCATTTCTGTGGATGTAGTGTTTAGCACAGCTGAAGCCTGTCTTGATTGAGGGCTCTAGATTCAACCTGAATGCAGATAATAGAAACTTATAATAAGACTTCAATTAATGCTTAGTCTCCCATGCTGTATAGTTTGACATCAGTGCTGCTTTTTTTACTGTGAGAATTTACAGAAGTTACAGTTTTTCCAAGAGGACTCATCAAATGTAGAAGGACTTCGTGCTTTGTCTCGTAGAAAATATTTCCAGAAGTGGACTGTTTCTTTTACATGATCATGTGCTCAAAGAAGAGCAGAAGAAATCAGCATTTGCTAATCAAAAACTAATCTGAATCTAGGTATGGACGGAAGTGAAAATTTAAAATAAAAACAACTTTTAGCTTATATGGGCACTCAGCAGGTCCTTGGGTGCCTGCCCTCAGCTCTCTGTACATAGCTCTAGCTGCTATCAGGTCCTGGTCGAAATTCAAATCAGTTTCAGCATTGTTGCTGTCTCTTCTAATTGACTTTGTCCATATACTTAGCTGGTGGGAGGGACAGAGGAGCAAAGCACACAGAAAGGACCTAATGTTTTCCAACACATGCTAGGCTGTTCAGAAAAATGTTAGGGATGCAAGGGCCTGACACTGGACAAGCATTGGGAGTCCCAGTGTCCTGCCACGGAGCACTCTGTCAGGAAGCAGAGACCTCCTTTTTTGTTAGTGTTAGAAGCATGAGGAACAGACAGCAGTTGAAAACTACAGTTCAGCTGGCAATCAGTGCTGCGCAGCAGCAGAAGCATGTGGAAAAATTCTGGCTGACTTATCCATAATTCATCTGATGTCCTAAGGAAATGCAGCTGGAGCGGGATTCCTGGCACTCCTGCAAGGGAGAGCTCTGCTACCTCGGCATTGCATGGGCAGCAGCCAAGCCTCCCTCACCCAGGTAACCCCTCAGTCTCCATGAGAGGGGCTGGTCTCCCTCCTGCAGCACAGGGCCGGGAGTGGAGCTCTGGGATGCTTCATGAGGATGCTGCTGTGGGGAAGGGTCAGTGAGGGAGCTGGCCCCACGCCCTGGGACAACACGTGCAAGGACTGGAGGAATCCATCCCAGCCGGTTCACTCCTCAGACCTTCACAGCTCAGTGTGTGTGTGTGTGATGTAAACTCTGCTTTTAGAGACTCTGCTCTTGGCATACAGCCTCCTGCCGGGCTGGGTTTCCAAGTGCTTCTGGCAATGGGCTGACCAGGTGTTACTAAACCCTAATGACCTGTTCACACAGAACCCAAAAGGTAGGCAGCTGCAACCTAGGGCAAAGTAGTTTTTAACCCTGACCTTCAGCTTGGCAGTAGCTAAGCAACATATTCCATATTGAGGGATTTCAGTCACATGATGAGATTCTTGTGAAAGTATGACTGGCCTGAAAGAGACAAGTAGAATGTCTCGAGGGCTGTGAAAGAAAACCAGAAGAAACAGGATGAGTATCAGAGACTGTGATTTGCAGTTCTGTGCAGTAGCCTAAACTCAGAGGAGTTTGCAAGGTAGTCTTATGGAAAAGAATGATAATAAATATGAGGAAAAAATGAAAGACATGAGAGACAAATGAAAGTAGATGTTAATTATTTTAGCTCCATCCACGCATTCCTTCTACTGCCAAGGGCTGAAGAAGGTAACTCCTCCAGGACTGACTGCTTCCACTAATTTTCTGAAGGGATGAATGAAGTTGACAGTTCGAAATACCAGAGCTACAAAATAAGTTTGTGGGAAACCTTTCAAACATTAGTCCTGGGACTGTGTGGTCACCCACATAGCCTGGGCAGAGCAAAGAGCTGAAGCACATATGTACACAGCAATTCCCAGCACAAGGGCCTCGGGATGTCAGCTGGGTTGCAGATGCCCCAAGGCACCGATAGATCAAGAGGGCTCTATGCCATAATTCTTGCCATGGTGGATAACTTCCAGCTGAATGCTCTATCGGCAAGAGCATGGAAAAGCTTCATGAATCAGGATTCAGAACTAGATAGTACACACGAGTCAAACATATCAGTTACATCCAGAGTCTGCAAATGTATATCTATTTTACTTCCAGAAACTGTGGATAATTTCAGGCAATTATCTTTCCCGGGCTGTAGCCCTTTTTGCTACCCTTGCTCACCTAAAAAATAAAAAAGAAAATAAATAGCATGAATAAAGACATAATCTAGAAAACGTGGCATGTTCTAATAAAAACTTTGCCTGGCCAGCTAAAGCAAAGTTCCTTTCCTACATGATGCTTGATGTCGCACATGCTTCTGTAGTTATTTTCTTGTCTTGAATCCAGTTACTTCACAGTACTTCAGTTGGTTATATATATTTTCATCTTGTGTTCTGCCACTGTTGCCAAGAGCACTCTTCATTGCACAATTCTCTGTATTATTTATTTTGAGGCAGCTTCTAGGATAAAGAATTAGTCCTGGGATTTATTCACAGTTTTGACATTGGCCAGCTGGGTGACTTCTGGCCAAGTCACTGCACCTCTTCACCACTGTTTTCCCAGCGTAGGGTAGTGTAGTGTAGGGTAATAACCCCTTCTGAAATCACATGGAGTTCTACAGATGAAGTACTGTATAGTTTACAGTCCCTGTTTACAGCAATGATTTCACTGATATGACAGACTTACGTACAGAATTTTCCTTTGCTTTGTTTTGTTTTTAGCAGATAAAAACTCAACGAGCACCTGTCAAAGTGCTTACAAACCTACGACAGAACTGGCAGAAACAGATGATCACTGAATGTTTCTGTTCCTCAGCCTGTTTTTAAAAAGGCACAACAGTAACAGAGACAAGCTTTTAAATTAGATGTTTGTGACCTATTTGGAACATGTACAATCAATGCAGACTTTGCTCACTGTTTTGAATTTTTTCTTAAGGTGGCCTCCGCAGGAACAAATACAACATTTATTATACCTGTAACTATGCACACCCTTGGCCCAGCCAAGCAGGGATGCTGCTTGAATTGCAGCAGCCCCAGGACATGGCAGGGAATAGCTGCCTAAATTTAAAAGCCTCACTGTGACACTTACTTTCCAGTCCAGCCTGAGAGTTCACTTAACTCCACACAGAAGGTCTGTCAAATGAGGAAAGTGTCTCTGCCTTTTCAAAAAACTGCCCAACAGCCAGATTAAATTTGTCTTCTGGTAACTTTCAGGTCCTCAGATTGAGGAGTCTCTAAAGAGGTGCAAGTGCAACAGCAAGAAATTTGGCTGGAGATCCATCAGTTAATTTAAAAAGATGTTTCCTCTTTCACTCTTCTGCATAATCTTCTCTCAAAAAAAAGTAAATTAGTAGTAAATACATTTTCTTACAGACATCAGCTACTGGAAAGGTTCTTCATAACATACACGATCATGATCCTGTAATTATCTTGTAGAGTAATAAGCATATCTTATCTCTTAAGTTCACTTTTGGAGTTCAACTACGTATCAAAAAAATCTCCCCAAAGGGGGATATTAATCAGATTACCCCTGGCTTGCCTTTTCTTTGTAACCTCATCTTTATTTCCTCATTTACACATGGCATAGTTCAAACATTGCATGTCCCTTCATAGCAAAGCTCTCCATTCCTGCTCAGAGATGGGGCCCTGGCTTTGATACCTTTTATGCTATGCACCAGTGTGAAGCGCAATTTACCAATGAGAATCCAAGGGAGTTCAAAATCCTACTAATACAAGTGAGACTGGATGATCAGGGACTAGGACTGTTTTGGAGCTGCTGGTCAGGGATTTTTGCAGTATTAGAGTTGATGATTTTTCCATCATCTGAGCCCTAGTAAACAAAGGCAAAACTCTGCAGTATTATTTTGATGTTTATTTTAAGTGTATCATCTTGCAGTGCCAAAGTCAAGTCATGCATCTGTTGATTTTGTAACTAAAGCACTGTTGATTAAATTGTCCTCCTTACTACTTCATAAGTGTGGGAGGAAAACATATTAGTGGATCAGAATAGTGCACCACAACAATGAATGTAACTCTCATCTAAGACACAGGATATGAGAGAGAGAAATCAAACTGGAGTCAACTGAGGACATCCCTTTCTACCAGGCACTCAAGTTCCTCCAGGAGGATGTTATCCAACCCTTGAAACCTACTTGGGATATTTCTTTCAGTAGAGCTACACCTGCAGTGTATGCAGGGTGCAGACATTTTACCACAGTCAAACCATACGCAGCCTGGTTACACTTTGTTGTGTTCTTGGCAGCACTGAGGGAGAATGATTTAGTGAATTTCTTTCATGTATGTGTTTGTAAAAGGCACAGTACTGGATGTTCGACATCACTAAGGAGCCAAAATAAATATACTGTGGTAATGACCTTCAGGATGTGGAAGAGAATGTTCTATCACTTAATGATAAGTAAATAAATAGAATAGCAATTCTGGACTTGTTAATTCAGCAATGTCATTAACTTCAATACAGAAGTAGACACCTGGCTCCTTCTTACCATGCTTTTACATTTCTATGCTAAGCACTGGACCTGTACAGACCTTTCTTCTCAGTTAAAAATTAAAGGTCATTCTTATACAGGCTCAGAAAATATACAAGGTTTTGATAAAATACATGGCTAATTCTACAAAGGTACAAAGCCCTTATTCCTCTTCCCACCTTCCCCTGGTTTTAGGACCCATATTTTAGGACCTGATTTTAGGACCCATACTAAAAGGAAGCAGAGCTATCTTTCAAGTAGTGTTGATGCCCATATTCATGACACCCCATATAAAAGATGTTGTTAGACTTATAATCACTAGCATTCATTTCTTCAGAAATGCAGAGAGCCCTGGGTTTCCAGAGCCAGAAAGCACAAGCTCAGATATCCATTGCTTGGCACTTCTTGCTGGCCAATTTTTCACTGCTGCTTTCACACACACTTGTCACTGGTGGTTCATTAACGAGGAGGGGTCAGTTTCTTATTACAGCAGGGGAGTGCCCTAAACTTTTCTGGCCCTGTTACTCCAATGATGTTTGCTGGGTTTGTTTCCCAGTTCACATTAATCCTGCCTGAGCCAAGACCGAGCTGTAAGCACATACCTGACCGAGGAACATTTAAAAGATTTGTGTGGCTGCATTTATATTCTCTGTGAGTAGACATGGTTATAATACTTCCTTTTCCTGCATTTTTCACAGTGATTCAACATTCCTGTATACAAGACTATGCCACTTTATGGATTGTGCTTCCAGTTAAGTTGGCAGAGAACTTGTATTAAAAGTTTGAAAGAGAAGTTGCTGCCTTCTCTGCTATTAATAGTATTGCTGCTTTATATAACTTCATGATTCCAATACAGTGGATAAATTATAACAGACAAATAAGCATCTCTGCCCACAAGGAACTTTTACTTCTGGATAAAAAGAGCTTAAAAGACACCCAGCAGGAAAGTTCAACGCAGAAAACAGACTGAGGTTTGGAGGGCAGAAAGAAAATGCTGCAAGCAAGTAGCAAGTCTTCAAAAGGTCAAATCCTATTTGATTGATGAGGGACAGCCACCAGAATTAGGGCCAGGATTAATGTCTCATAATACATACAGAAATTCCTGGATGAGCAGTGAAAATTGAGACATCAGGATGAGAGAAGAAGAGGCTATTTTTCTTATAAGGTGTTTAATTTTCCAAGTGTATTTCCTCTTGTCCAAGCTTTGTCTCACCTCTTCCTATGAGCCAAGGATGACATGTCACTGAGTCACATCTCACTTCAGCTGCATTGCATCTTCAGCAGCTTTTGTCCCCACCTCTTCAGCATTTTTGCCAGTGCTACCTCCTGTTGTCCTTGCTCAGACACAAAACTTGGGGCAGGGTGGAGGGACAGTGAGCTTGCCCATACCTACTGTCACTCTTTGTCCAGGGCCACCTGTGTGCTGGGCTGGGCTATGGCACAGCTTGGCTTTGTGGTGATCAGGGTGCTGGGTGGCACCAAACGGCTCCTAAGGGACCCACAGAGGCCAGGTAAAGACCCTTGTGCTGTATTGCATCAAATAATGGGTTTCATGCTGCAGGCAGAGGATTTGCACAGTAAAAGCATGGTTTAAATAATACCCTGTCTCTAGAAGCCAAATATGTACCACAAGAAATCACTAAGAGCAAACACCTCCCTGTCTCCCTCCAAATTCAACTATTCAGAAGGGCATAGATTAAAATTTACCATACAGTGAGTTTAATGTAAATATCTCATGCCTGTAAAAATATTGTAAGACATTATAAAGGTTTAAAAGTCAAGCATACATAATAATTAGAAACATGATAATTTGGATAAAGCTTTGCAGTTTTAATTCTTTCTGAGTGCACTTGCATCCTGGTACCCTTAATTTGTATGATCACATATAATGCTTTTAAGAACAGAGAATGCTTGATTAAGCTGGAACTGGTTCATATGTTTTTGTCAAATGTGCTGGAATGGGAGGGATGTCTCCAGGCACCTTTCTTTCTCCATTAAAGGCTGACACAGCTGAGTTGAGAAGTTAGGTAAGAAGCTCAATGTACTGGTCAGTTAAGTGATTGATACTTCTGGTACTGACACAGAGCACTCTTGCTGGGAGTACTACATTTGTTCCTGGTAAATTTCACCACCAGCTGATCCATGACCGGTGCAAGCCTTGCACAGAGAGAAACTGCTTGATGGTTCCTGGTGCACTCCCACAGTGTGTCACCTGCTGGCTAAGAGGGCTGGGTGGCCCAGAAATCTTATGGCAATCAGAAACTGAAACATGTCTCTCTATGCATCAATCTGTACCTTTCTGCAGTGTGGTAACAACTTTTGAAAATGTGTTTTCAGGTTCTTCAGCTTAGCATGGACCCTAAGGTTGTTGCAAACAAGAAAAATCTAACTTAATTAACCCAAGGATATGATTTTAATATGGGATTTGCCTTGCTCTCACTAATGAGCTGGCTCTCCAATACAGCTTCCTGCTATTGGTTAGTGCTGGAGGGGCTGACCTTCTCCACAGCACTGGGTCTCCTACAGATTGCACCTTTGGAAAGGTGAGTTCCTTCAGGGAACGAATGCAGGGGATGAACACTATGGGTCATGTGAATTTAATACGGCACTCCAGGAAACTCCTGAGTTGCTACAACTGTGCTCTCACCAAGCCTGCCAGCTGAGTGCAAGGTACTGCACAAAAGGAGGTCTTTGCATTCACAGAGTTTACTCAAAGTTGCTTGGCACATCAACAAGGTAACATATTCACTAGAAGAAATAAGGACTCTCTAACACAAGGGCACAATATATTCACTGGAAGAAATACGGAGTCTCTAACAAGCAAGTTTATCCTAGAACAGACCATTAAAATTAAGTAAACCACTTGTTTATTGAAAAGTTCCTTTAATTACCAAGAAGAAGCCAAATGTGACAAATCCATGACAACACTGAATTGTTATTTTACTGCACACTCTATGTTTTAAAATAAATTCCTCTCTACCACGAGGCTTAAGTTATTAAGACCCAGGAGTACAGACAGTATTTGCCTATTAGCAAGCCTTATTATGCATTAATTATCTTAAGAAACAGAAAAGTGAAACTGCAGTTAGTGATATACAATGGAGGGCTTTTTGAGATGGAAAGGATTCGCACTCCACACTTTTCCTCAGCCTTTCTCAAAATATGCCAAATATATTAAATGTGAGGGGACCTATATATACAGATTACTGTTTGTTTCTCTACAAAGCTGTAACACCGAGGAGAACGCTGTCAGGTCAAATTAAGGGTTGCTGATTTTTATTATTTCATTGCAAATCCTTCAACACTTTTTTGTTCTGAGGTCAAAGCCAAGAGACTGCAATAAGAATCCTACCTTTTATATTTTTTAAGCAAGTTTTTAATTTTTCTGTACCACAAAGCTTGTAAATATGAAAAGAAAGTCTCCTAAAACCTCATAAAACAGATGGCAAATAACCAACCACCTACCTATCTTCTCTAAATGTCTTATTTTTAAGAAAATGGGCTTTTAAGCCAACTTCATTTGTGGGTGGGCATTGACTCATGAGTTTTGAACACTCACTGTGGCAATGTAAATCTGGATCAAAACTTAAATTCTATGTTTCAAAAAAAAAAAAGTTGAAAAAAATTTAAAGCAACAGAAGTGCTTGTATTCCGTTTAATTTTCAGATTATCCAAATTAAATATGTATTTTCAAACAACTCAAGCATTGCTGCTAGTCAAAACAGAAGAGAAACCTGTTAGTGTCTCAGTCACAGGAGGTTTAATGAAGAGTTGAAGCAAGCACCTGCCAGGAATGCTCATGGTATAGCAGGTCCAGCCATGGAGGGGACAGGAGGTCAGATCATCCCTCAGATTATCTCAATTTTTTGATTCCTAGAAAAGAATTATTATTGAGACACTTCAAAGGGGGGGCAGTGCCATGCAGGTGTGACAAATCAGTGATGATACTGTGGTTTTTATATACTGAAGATTTTTATATCATATTCTATAATATCCTCACACAGATAAGTTCATAAGGTAAGATAAAAGAAGGTCTCAAATAGATAAGATTTAGTCATTTTCAAGCTGATTAAACAATATTGTTGATGACAGATGTTAGCATAGGTCTGGCTTGGCAAACAACAATAATTGCTGATCATAATAATAATAATAATAATAATAATAATAATAATAATAATAATAATAATAATAAGTGCTAGAACAGGAAGCTACTCTTCCTCCAAGCTTCTGAGCATATACACTGCAATCATGACAGCATGCATAATGGCAAGTTAATCTTGAAAACAATCACCTGCAAAATCGTGACCTTGTTTGAAATATTTTAATTGCTCTGTCATGCAAGTATTCTCCAAGGTTACTATGACTGAACAAAGTCAGAAAAATACTTTGCCTTTTGTCAGACAATGTGCTTTGTAGACACACGTTTTTATACTTCTAAAATAAAAGAAGGCAACTGTCTGTACATCCTACAGGCTTCTTGTATATTTAATATATTCCATAAATCATAACATAGTGATTGGTCATGTACAATAAAATGCTACAGTCTAAAAAGCACAGCAGATATTCAGGATTTCAGATTTCAGCAAATATTCAGGATTCAATGCTAACTTGTTTCCCTGGAGCAGATGTGAAAGAGACAAACTACAGATTGGTAGGAGTGGGAGCAGCTACAATAGCTGAAGATTATTAAAACACTGTGTTTTCACCTGACAATTTCACATCACTGAAGTCCATTTAAAATGTACTTTTGCCACTAAATTAACCCATGGAGCATTTAAATTTGCATATGTGACAGATGCAGAGAGGAAAAAAATTGTTTCTCATACATAAGCATCTCTTTTACAGAAGAGCCAAGTGAGCTAAAGAGAAAAGCAAGACAAAACTCTATCTGTATGCAATTCCTGAAGCCTTACTCATCTCACTTCCTGATTCTTCTTTTTGGCCTCCTTTCCCTTAGGCCCCTCCCACCTCTATAAACACCATAACAATAATTATCGCGTCAGGGGAGACTTAAACATTCTTGACATCCTAACATCTAACAAGTACAGGACGTTTCACAAAGGCCTAGCCTGGCTTTCAAGAAGTGGGTCAGCTTGACACATCCCATGTGTTTCTGAAAGCCTGCAGTCTTTGAGCTTGCTCATCTATGGTAATGGGCACCCTACCAATGCACAGGCTGGAAACAAAACACTGCCTGGTTTGCCAGGGGAACTTTAAATTGTTTACCGAAAGCACGCAGCTCTTAAATTTCCATCCTAAACATCACAGAGAGGATGTCTTATGGTGCCTGGTCACGCAGCAGTTTCCAAACTCGGCAGTTTTGTGACCCACCTGCCCCCCCATTAGCTAAAAGGGTGCTGGAATTCCTCCAGCCACACGCAGGAGTCGGGCTGCTCATGTGCCCAGCCAGGGTAAGACAAAAGGGAGCGCAGAGTATTTCCATCCATTAGTCCAAGAAGGCTGTGTGGTGAGCTCTTCTCTTCTTTCATCTCCTCCTGTCCTTCAGCCTCACTTCACTCGGTTACACACCACAACTGGATTTTTTAGTCCTGGCTGATCTGGCCAAACAAACTCTTTTCCCATAGAAATTCTGGCCACCATGGGTTTTTTTTAGTCACCCTTCAATAGTTTTTCTTATATTTCGACATTTAAATCATGCCAACTTGCTTCCACCCTCAGCAGAAATTCATGATGACTCAGAAATGCATCTTGTGCTGCTAGCTGAGGATCACTTCCCCAATAGTTCTATGGTTTGATATCTGTTTCCACAAAGGGAATAAGCCAATGTGTCTCATCATATTTTCTATCCTGCCCCCACATAAATTTGTGTTGTGAATAAAAAAACCGTTCTATTCAGCTTGGAGGGTATTTTATTTTTGTGCACATTTTGACATTTTAGTTAGAATATGATGCTTGTACAGTAACCCAGGCAGCAGAGACTATAAAATCTTCTGTTTATGATCTATTCCAGTAAACAGATTTTCAGATCTCCTTAAACTGACTTCTAATATTAAGTAAAAACCCACAACTCTGTGCACCAGAAAATGATCCAAAATAATTGCTCTTCAGCATGGAAAAATGATATGGTAAAGACATGTGAATAGTTACTTTGGAAGAAAAGCATGAAGTTAGCTATGAATACACTCTCTAAACTCATTAGCAAAATGCAAAGAAATAATAAAAGAAAAATTGGACTGCAGAGATTACATTTGGCGAGATTTTGTATAAAGAGTGAATCATACTTCTATAAAATTTGGTGTGCCTGTAGATCACAGTGCTCACGAACAGACCAGAAAGGTAAGAACAGAATAAAGAGAACAAGCCTGATCCCGCTGTGTATACACGCTGATGTTCAAGTACCAAAACTAAATAAGTATAGATATCTATCTATCTATCTATCCATATCTCTCCCTATGCATTATATAGATATATAAATACCACAACTGAAGCATTGGCAAACAAGTGAGATTTCTAACTGCTTTTGCTCTAAGATACCACAGGCATAGTTGAGTCATACAACGAAATTATTTCTATTAGCGGATTGCTCAGCTTTATCAAAGCAGAAGCACCGTGAGCAGCAATATAGTAATACTGTAAATTGCAAATGGATTACCATTTGTTTCAACAAAGTTAATAGGTGATGATGGCCTATAATTCATACGTGATTCATTTTGGCAAGTCTTCCATTTGTCAGTTCATCAAGCCTATCCTATACATAAGCAATTAAATCAGCACGGCTAAAAAACAGTCCAAAGAGAAAAGGGCTCAGGTAGTTTAAAGAGATCCATCCTTCATACTCTTGAAATATTATTGCCTACTTCTTAGTGGTTTTCTTTTTTTGCTAGGACCAGTAAATCAGCTCAGTAGGCACAATAATAAATAACACACTGCTGATTCCCAAGCAGCTTCTAGAAGCAGGAAAATTAATTCCAAAACAGTTACAAAGAAACTACGCACTGGAAAAGCTTAACTGGGAGGAATACTAAACAAAGAACAGCAAACAGTTACCATCACTACAAATGGGAGATATTAAATTTCGGAGAAGTGGCTGGAAATGTGTCAGGCTGGCAGCCACAGCACAAGGACTAAATTCATGTGCAACTAGGAGGCTTGGTCCTACAGCAGGGACAAAGGACACATACAGAAATAGACTCCCAAGGAGAATCCTGCCTCTGTTTCTTGATGACAGCCAGAATGCTATCGGCATCACTGGCACAGATGGCCATAGCCCACTTACTCACTCTTAATGAAAACACAGAGAGAGGCCAACACAGGATCCAGGAGCTAAATTAACCTCTGCAACATCAAGGCCGTGCACAAAGCTCTGCCGTGAGAAGAAGATTCATTTGTGCCATCAGGACAGCTTTATTCTTACTGGTGCTGCCTGAAGGGTGTCAGTCGGGGTTGCTCTCCCCTCTCCTCTGGCTCTGGATTCCCCAAGGAGAGTGATGGGTGTACTGACAGTGAGCTGATGCCCACGCAGCACACCTGCCAGGAGGATATAGCTCCTGGACTGAAGGAGTGATCACCTGCACTCACTTTAAAACATGTTCGACACGTTGACTCCCTGTTGATAGGCTCAACAAGAGGCCGAACAAATACCCTCAGTGCCTGGAATGCTTGGATCGCATTTTCTTTGGTTGAAATGGTCCCTTAAAGTAAACATAAATGAAAACCAAGTATACAGAAGAACATGTTTGCATTTGAATGTCGAAATTAGGCCTAACAAAAGGGGGGCATTGCTTTCTGCAAAGCTAAATAATCTCTAGCTGATCCATCTACTGAAATTCTTTGAAAGCATCAAAAAAAGAAACCACCCCAAAAAAACAAAGAGATTTTGGTGGACCAGTCAATGTTTTACAGTGTTTCAAAAGGCCTTTGATTAAACCTCTAAGCCAGAGAGGACTCAAGCAGCGAAATAATCACTGGGCCAAAAGAAAAGTACAATCATGGTTCAAAAACTGGAGACGGAAAACAAAGAGCAGAATTGAACTGCGAGTTTCTGCGATGGCGGAAAGTTAACGCCAGCCAGCTTCGGGGCTCTGCAGCAGGTCTCATATTGCTGCTGTATTTACCACTGATCTAGAAAGAGGGCTGTATTGTGAGATGGCAATATTTGCAGCTGTCATAATTATTTCAGCTAAGCAAGACAAGGGGGGACTGTGATGATGAGGAAGTGCTAACGAAACAGAATGCACCATGTAATGGCGAATTAAATTCAATACTGAAAATGCAAAACAACGCACGAACGCACATTAGGGAGGGACATGAGTACTGCTTCTAAATCTGACAAGCTCCCATTTATTTATACTAAACTGGAAAGTAGAAACTGGACATTTATGTAAATATCTATGTATTATCTCTAATCCTCACAAAGCTGTAGTCAGAAAACAAATTAGTAGGACACAGGAGGAATAAGTAACATACTGGTTAACACAAATTATTAGAATTCTCTACAAAAGCTCTGGCATAGTGTGCAGTCTATCCTCACTCAGAAAAAGTGATGTGAATGTGTTTGTCTAGGGGCATGGTTTGGAGAAAAGACTTTTATAAAAAGCAATGCTTTGTTACACTTGGATTATTTATCCTTGGAAGATGGCAAAAGATGTGATAAAAGCAACCAGCATAGCAAAGGAGGGAATAATGTCAAGAAGTAAGTGCAGAAACACCTGCTCTCCTGTCTTACTGTTCAAGAAACAGGAGCCTGATGGTGGCAATCTCAAATGGATGACATGAAGCATTTTGGCACAGATGCTAGAAGTGAGACACCACTGAGGAAGTAGATGTGGCAGAAAATTTATTGACAATCAAAAAGAGTTAAGACACATCAATACTTACGAACATAACAAATGTATCTCCCAATGTCTGTTAGCCAAATGCTGTATTTTTAATAAAAAAGTAAACAACTAAGCTTCATGATTTACAACAACATCTAGATATTAGAAACTTATATATGGTGGGAGATAGCCTACAATGCCAGGGTTATTGACCCTCAGGCATGGTTCAGCTTGTGTTTCAACATCCATCCTAGGCACTTGTACTCTGGTACAGTTTGCAGCTCCTCCTGATAGGGTATTTTTAGATAACTGCATTTTGTCCAGCCATAAGTGCTATTAGACATCACGAAGCAGTCGCATGTGACAGGATATTTTGGTAACTATAGGTGAGAAATGCTTAGCTTCATACAAGCCTTTGTGAGTGTCACACCAGCATTACCTCACATGCCATTTCACACAGATGAAGCATAATTAGCCTCCTCTGTTTCCTGCCTCTGTGCCTATACTCCAATATGCTGGCAGCTGGAAAAGGGTTTGTGAAGTGATCAACATTTCAGGTTCATAGAATCACGGAATCACAGAATTGTTAGGGTTGGAAGAGATCATTCTGTCCAACTTTGTTGCCAAGGCAGGGTTACCTAGAGCAGGTGACACAGGAACACATCCAGGTGTGTTTGGGATGTCTCCAGAGAGGGAAACTCCACTACTTAGGCAGCCTGTTCAGTGCTCTGCCACCCTCAATGTAAACTTCTTCCTCATGTTCAGGTGAACCTTCTGTTTTAATTTATAGCCACTGGTCCTCGTACTATTGCTGGGCACCTCTGAAAAGAGGCACTGTGCTCTTGACACCCACCTTTGAGATATTTCTATGCATTAATGAGTCTCAGTCTTCTACTCTCCAGACTAAACAGGCCCAGCTCCCTCAGCTTCTCCTCATAAGAGAGATGCTCCAGACCCCTCATAATGTTTGTGGCCTCTGCGGAACCCTCTCCAGAAGCTCCTTCTTTTTCTTGTACTGAGGAGCCCAGAACTGGACATGGGTTCTAGACTTGCCAGCGACATTCCTTTCCTTTTCTAATGTTTTCCAAGGCAAGCTTGCCAATCTGTAAACCATTTCTCTTTCACTGCTGCCATGTGAATATATTAGTGTGGGCAGCCACTGAATAATCAACAACATTAAGCACAAACAAAACCACCCTGCAACATACAAACCAAAGAAAAACAGGCCCCGAACAAAACCCCTCAGAAACACTGTGCTGCCCCTCCTGTCCTCCTGAGCTGAGGCATTCCCAAGCTTTCCCACCTCTGGGAGATGTTCTCAGTGGCATTTCCCCATACCAGCTGCAATGCTGCACACAAGGTGTGGTCAGCAGACCCACGTTGTGCCTGTCAGGGGGCACAGCCTCCCCGGTGCCACATACCAGCCTGTCTCCATTTTCCCCAGCCTCCATTCTCCATTTCTCCAAACATCTCCAATGGCGGCAGAGCCCGCTGCCATGCCGCCTTCTCCTTCTTCTCCAACTCAATGTCATGACCCACACCTGAAGGCAGGGTATCTGAGGTTCTTGTTAATAGATCACTTGGAGTGGACCAGAGTAAAATGACACTGAGTGACGTGTTTACATATATGTATACGTATATATATATATGTATGTATATATATGTGTGTGTGTGTATGTGCATAGTTTACGTTCTTTTACAAGAGTTGTAATTTGATCCAGCACTGCTTGTGGGTCATGTCAACTATTATGAGCCCAGGTCATATCAGAAGGAAAAGGGTCGGCATTATGACCGTTTAATTTCATCAGGAGGGGACAATCCCAGCCGGACTCACACTGGATAGTCAATCCTTTTGAATTGGTCATTAACACACTGAGGATTAATGTCTTTCTCCCCATTACCCCTCTGAGAGTCAGCTTGACTTTGTCCCAGAGAAAACCTTTCAACAGGTCTGGTTTACACCAGAAAACTTTTCAACAGATCTGATGTGCCCAGGTCAACACCGAGAGGAGAATTACCATTACAGTCTCACGACTGTAATGTCAGTGACAAGATTCGAGGAAACAGCACGAAGCTGTGTAAGGGGAGGTTTAGGGTAGAGATCAGGAAAACATTCTTCCCCCAGAGGGTGGTTGGGCACTGGAACAGGCTTCCCATGGAACTGGTCACAGCACCAAGCCTGGCAGAGTTCAAGACACATTTGGACAAAGCTGTCCAGCGGCAAACTCTGATTCCATGACAATTTCATAACGAGCGGACAGTCACCATTTGGCTGGCCCTCGGCCTCAACACCCTTCAGTAAGCCACTGAGGGCCAGTGTCCCTTTCCCCACTACCCTCGGGGGGCCGCTCACACTTCCTCCTAGAGAAAAGCTCGCGACAGGTCCGTGTCACGCCAGCGAGCCCCACGACAGCTTTGGACCGTACAGACCACTCCAGCACCAGAGCCGAGGGACCCTGTCGGCGCCTCCAGCCTAACCCTCCTGCCGCCATCCCTCTCCCTCTCCCTCTCCCGCCCCGCTCCCTTCCCTCCGCGCCTCG
>VXAX01000708.1:317712-329476 GCA_013399835.1 Leptocoma aspasia
TCCCCCCCGGGGCCGGGGCTGCCCGACCGCTCCGTCGGGCAGTGGGCACTGGAGTAACAATAACAGGAAATAACACACGCTGCTCTCCCTCCTTCTTCCCTGTTTTCCGATCCCCTAAATATCCCCCCGCAGCGTGGAGATAAGGGGCTTGTTTTCCTTTATTTCAGCTTTATTTTTCTCTCCTTTCCCCTCCCCCCCTCCACCCGTTTCTGTCGCCGTGCGGGGAAAGGAGGGGGACACAAGGGGCCGCCCCCGCCTCCTTATGCTTCTGGAGTGGGCATTATGTAAACTCCGAGACTTCCTCCGTGGATTCAGGTATCGCCAGAACGTTTGGGTCGGAGGCAGGAGAATAAAGGACGCTCGGCATGACGTGTCCTGTTTATGGTAATGAGCGAGAAAAAGAAGTGGCTGGTTTTTTTTTTTTCCCCCTCTCGAGAAGAGCAAGGGTTAAATGGAGTTAAGAGCAGCAAGCGTTAAGCTATTGAACACGGAAATGACGGGAGGGGAAAGCAGTGAGAAAAACACGGTTTATTTTTAAACTGTGAAAAAAATTACTTTAAAGTCACTGGTAATAGTCTTGCCTAACTATTGCACAGAGTGATTTGAGGGAAGGAACGACAATAGGACTTAAATTAATAAAGGTGGCTAAAACTTTCTTCCTAGACGTTTCACAGTTAAAGTTACAGATTTTCAAATAAAAGGTAAAAAACTGTATGCTTTTGTATTAAAAAATAACATCAGTGAGAGGCATTAGAAGAAAAACTTGTGTTGATTGTTATGAAATGTCATAAAACCTGGGAACATAAGCCTGCACTCTGACCTTAAAAAACACAGACACATCTGGTGTTCTAGGCCCCAAGTCCTAAAGCAGAAGTGTTGTGGATTCAAAGCCACTTCTGAGTTGGCTGTGAAGAACTGGATCTTTTGTCAGTCTGTAGTCAAATGAACATAGTGGGAGGGGAAAAAAACAACCGTGCAATTACCCTTTCTCAGAGTTTGCAGTGGAGAAATTCAAGGGAAATCTCGATAAACATGTTACTGTTTAATCGGAGGAGGAAAACGGCAACACAAACACATGGCAGGATTTGGCTGCCATGAAAGGATTAAATGTACTCTGGGAGACTATTTTTTTCATGGAGAGGTTTTATTATTACACACAAAATACTGTGTTAAAAATGCTAAGTTTAATGCACTGTACGAAGATAATAAAGGAGCTTGATGACTATAGACCAGGTTTCTGGGAGGCACCGAGTGATTTAAGGATGTGTAATTTAATACTCAACTCTGAATTTCCTGGCCTTTGTTCAGTGTTTTATGACCTTGTATTTTTAGAAACATTTTGTATTTTCTGGTGCTTAGTGGCAGTGGGTTGTTTGGTTTTGGTTTTTTTTTCTTCTGAGATGATCACAGCTTAGTGGCTATCAAGTCCTTCTCCTGGTTTGTTTTGCTTTGGCCAACTTCTTTTTCTCATAAGCTAGAATTTAGAGGTTGAACCTCTCTGATCTCTCAGTGTTATTGCAGAAGTATATTTTCAAGATTTCCTTGTGCTATCCCTGTTTTTCCTCACTAACCTCCTTTGCCGTGGTGTTAAAAAAATCATTACCTCAAAGAAATTACAGAAGGCATAAAGCACAGTTAATAGGTTATAACAATGAAATACCTGTACTCTAGCTCTTAAATAGTGGTAAGTGCTGAAGGTTGAAGAGTTCCTAGGTCAGCCCAGAGGACTCTGGAAAGGACAGGTGCCAATATAACATGCCAGTACTTTTCTTTTTCCTAAGTGCAGGTGGAAGTAAATGGCTTCCTAAGTGGCCCGTCTTTTCTTCTGGGTAATTTAATGAAGGTAGCTGCGAGGGCAGCTCCATGTTTATGTTACCAGCCCGGCACCTGGAGTTGCTAACTGGGCTAAGCAGTGAATGGTATCAGAGTATTTCTACCTGAGAAACGGGGGGTAAACATGCTAAACATCTCCTGCCTTTTCTCCCTCCTGGGTCCTTCAGCCCTAAGAATACAATAAAAGGAAAGAAAATGAGGAGAGTAAGGGAAGATGGCAAGTAAGAACGTGCTCAGTGCTTCTTCTTAGCTTAATGAAATAGTGTTTCTACAAATCAGTTCTCAAAAGAAAGCGCTCACAGTATCTTCTTTTGTAATTTTGGCACTTTCAGTGCTTCTGAAATTAACTAAGTAGTAGTGGAAGAACACTGGATGTTTTTGTTGAAAGGAAATATGAATTATATATTGAGCAGGGATAAAGAATTTGACCAAAATACTCAAGGAAAAAGATAGATCTGTCCAAAGAAGCAGGTAACCTAAAGCAATTCTTACTATTTTCTTTTAATGTAGTATAGGTGGCCCGTACCCTTAAATTTTCTCTTCTGCCTCTGTAGATTTCTGGCTATAGAACTATTTTTTTGGAGTAATTTTCTCCTGTGACTGATAGGAGGCAGAAAGTGTTAACAGCAGTGCTTTGCCTTCACCTTGGATGTGTTGGGGCTACTGAAAAAATGGATGGAGAGGAACAATCAGCACAAAAGCTTTCAAAGTTATTTTTCATGTAGTTATCTTCATAATTTTAATGTGCTGATGTATTGTGAGCAGTGATATTTTTGTTTCATTGGTTTGTGAGATGAGTAATGGTCCTCTCGATGTAATTTCTGAAGATTCCTCTCATTTTCTTGCTTACCAGTGGAGGAGCTGTATGGAAACATGAAGTGCAGTAGATGTCTCTTTCTACCCATTGCAGCTGGGATTTTTTGTGTACTGCATTTCTGGACCTGAAGATTTTTGCATACATCCTACAGAGTGCTTAAAAATGAAAACTGCCAGAAAACCAGGCATTAAACCAGGAGGTTTAAAAAAAGGAATATAGTCTAGCATCATGATAAAAGCTCTTCAAATTTTGTTAAGGTCAACAAAACCCAAGAGTCAGTGCTTTTTTGTGCTATCTCTCAGAATCATAGTGTTACTTGGAAAGGAAAACTTAAATGGGGAGGTGTTTTTGTTCAGCAGATTAAGTAGCTTTGTTATAAACCTTGATACTAAATACATAGACAATGGCATCAGTGATACTGTAAATATATGAAAGACTATACCGAGAGTATTTTTGTTTTTCATGTGGACACACATACATTTTTGTGTTGCTGCCAGTTAGCTGTTCAAGCTGATAGAAAGCTAACACGATCTTATTACCTGTTTGTGGTGTATCTTTGTAAGGGAGACAATGAAAAACTGTATCAGGAAAAAAATTGGTATCATTTCACTTAATTATAATTTTTACAGCTCCAAGCTGTAGGTAAATGGTGAAGAAAGCGTAAGTGCATGCTGCACGTAAAGCATGCATTACTGCACAAAATTACGTAGCTAGTAAGGCAAAGACATGTTTAAAAATATTTCTACATATTTCTAAAATACTCAGAATTAACACATGGATCCTGTTGAAAAACAGGGAATTCATAAATGGTGTATGTGATATGAAAGGTCCGCTAGACAAGTTAGGTTTCCAGCAGATAGTGATCTATACTATGTAGTGTAAGGAGATAAAAACAGACTCAGTGCAGATTTGTAACCATGGAACAACCTATATACAGAATTAGGTAAACAGACAAAATAATTTGTGCTGAAATAATGGAAACTCCTATAGAAACTTCACTTAAATTAGTCTTGTGACAATTGTCCAAAAAAGCTGAAAAAAGTTATGCAATTTTGAGTAACCTGCCATTGCATGAACTTTTTCTAATGTATCACAGGCCAGGGAATCTTGGCTGGACATTTATTTACAGTGCAGTTGCCTTTGAACTGTCTGTAGTGCAAAACAAAAAAAAAAACAAAAATAAACTATTTTTCAGTGTAAACTATGCATTCCATTTCCTGTTGGAAAACGAAGAGGATTCTATACTAATGGTTCAGTGTTGTCACTCAGTGTTACAAGGGTGGTGTCAATTTTTCTGTCAGAAAACACTCAGAGCACATTCAGTACCATTTGCCTGTTTTGGACAGCCTTGTAGCTCTGAGATGTCTTGCTTTTTTTTAAACTGGGGAAGAAGTTAAAGCAAAATTAGTAATTTGTGTCTTTTGAGTTAGTTTTTTTCTTAGAATTATAGAATAATTTAGTTTGCAAAAGAGCTCTAGGAACACCAAGTCCAACCACAAACTCAATACTGTGAGTCCTCAGCTAAACTGTGTCCCCAAGTGCCACATCTACAGGTTTTGTAAATACCTCCAGGGCTGGTGACTCAATCACTTCCCTGGGCAGCCTGTTCCATTCTTGTCTCAGTGAAACTTGCCTGATGAATTCAACAGAAGATTAGGCTTTGATTATTTTATTTTTGGCAGTGTGAGCAAGTCATTGAACCACCTGTTGGAAATAAGTGCAGTTCAGCTTATATAAACTTCATTTAAGGATTTAAACTGGATAACCACGCTTACTTTTGTCTAGGTAGGTACTCCCATAGACTTCTTTTGGACTATTTGGTGTGTGTGCATTATGCACTTAGATTTCAGTTCAGAAATTACCTTTTTTTGAAAGCAGAGATGGCTTCTCTGAACAAGTTTTTATCTGAATTAGCTTTTTGTCAAGTAGCTAGAATTAAAATTTAGATTAATTTAACTGTAATTTTGCTTAAGTAGTGGTGATACTACTTGTACTAAAAATCATTAGTGTGAGTGCTGAAAAATGAAATAAAACATGTTCAACTCATGGTTGTCAAATACTTCTAATGAAAGCCCAAGTGAAAACAGTTCTGGTAATTGAACTTACCTATAATCTGGTTTACACTGTAAAGTTTAAGATTTGTAGACCTGTTTTCCCTTTTCTGTCCCCAGTGTATCTGTTTGCAGAGTTCTCTTTTTAATGCTGAAAATATTTAGTGTTAAATATGACATACTTCAAAAGTGTTCTTTTAAATACTCAACCTATAGCTTGTGACTGTGAAAGGGCTCTGTTTTGGGGAAACATTGGGCAGTATTTGTGTGATTTACTTCAGGTGTTTGGAACCTCCGATTCAAAAGTTCAGATTTGGGTGTCAAAGTTCTTTTTTATTCAGAAGCAAAGAAGTGAGGATTCAGGTTACCTAAGAAAGTGGCAGCAGTAGAAGGCATCAAGCTAATGGGCCACTCAGCTCAAGGGTCCCATTGGTGATGGTGGTCACAAGTGCCTGAGAAAAAAAATCTAAAAACACGTTGGGCATAAACAGTGTATGTTAGTTTCCCCTCTCAGCCTCCAGCCATTTTAAGCTGAAGGACATCCTGACATCAGTGCAGTGTCTCAGTTAACTGCAGTTCTAGAACCATACCCAGTGTTCTCTTAGACACTACCACCTGTAGTATCCTTTGGTAAGAAATTTTGCAGTTCAGCTAACTGTGCAGTTAAGAGCCTTTTTCTTGTTTTAAAGCAGGCTGATAAACTAGGATCTCATGACCACACATAATTCAGTGTAGCCTGGTGGTACTGAAAGACTCAACTACCACGTTTAGACAGTGTAGAGATACTTGGAATATTGGAAAGTAGTTAACTGGATGATGTTTGGCCTTCTCTTAGACATATTTATTGTATGTAAGTACAAATAAAAGCAGTATGCTCAAGCAGTAAAACGGGACTCATAGGAGATTATGTTAAAAGGACAGCAGTTCTAAATTTAGGGTGGCTTCTGTTTTAATGGGATGAAAGTAGTTTTGAGCACTGACTTCCCCAAGCTTGTTGCTTCACCAAACGAAGTGTTTGGCAATACTGGTAAGGTATCCTGTTACTTCTGCCCCTCTGTTGACCTCTTATTTGCAGTGTGACAGCTGTGTGTGGCTGTGTTGTGAACTGGATCAGGGAACTGATCTGCTGCTTAAAAAAATCTGGTAGGTTTCTTAAACCCCGATCAGCTAATCAATCTGGTTCCTGGTATGTCCTTGCAAATAAATGTCTGGATTGGGGAGGAGGTGGGAGAAGGGGAGTTTCAGGAAGAGGTGCTAAGAATACCTTAAATAGGTATTGTTGCCAAACACTTAGATTGTGATTTCACAAAGCTAAGTCTGCTGGGTAATAGATTAACATTTTCAATAATATTTGGCTGGTTCCTACTGCTTTAGTCTTTTCTATGTGGAAGACTTTCCCAAATAAGGAGAATGACTCAGTCTGAAACTACACAGATTGTCAAGTGCATAGAGTAACCAAGGGAACTTCTTTGCAGTCTATTTTAAAGTAAAAACCTAAAGATATTTTAAAAGAAAGTATTTTTCCTTCCTTCAGTGCACTGTTTAATCAGACTTCTTTGAACTTAAGGGATGCCTTAGGAGTTCAGTGTTGCCCTTTTAGCTGAAGGATTTCTACATACTTAGGCATGATAATCTGTAATAGCTAAATAGTGATCTACCAGCATTTGAAAACCAAGCAAACTCATGGAAGCTCTAACTAAGATTGTGTACTTGGTTATTACACTGGTTGTCACAGCCTGAGGAAATAACTTAAAAGTAGTGAACAATAAAACGTATTGTGTATGGAGGAGTAAATTACTGGTTTTTCCTCATCTGATACATCAGAAATCAACGTGAAGAACGTAGGCAGCAAACTTAACATTGTCAAACCTGTGAGGTGGTCGAAGGATCTCTACACAAAATGTTTTGTAGTACTAGCAACACACTGAAGTGAGCAATGGATTTGCACTCAGAAAAGTAAGGTGGTTGGCCACTTGTCTTTAGGTAGTAGCACACTGGGGTGAGCCGTTAACATCAGAGAAAACATGGTAGCTTAAACCTAATGTCAGTGGGGGAAGAATTTGTGGTGTGCTAGTAAAGTTTTGATTGCTGGTACGGCCATGGTGAGAGTTCTCCCTGGCTGAGCACGTGCCATTGGTTAGCAGCTGGTGGGTGCTGGCTCTGCAGGCTGATAAGCACTGACAGGTCTATGAACGTTCACACAAGGGAGCACTGTGCTCAGAGGTTCTGTACAGGTCAGTCCCTGACCCTCTGCCCTTTGAGGTTTTCTACTGTGGGCCAGCTGGGCCTGTTCTTTCTGCCTGCCTAGGCTGTCATTCTCCTGCAGTTTCTTCTTTGCTGTGTGACCTGACTTGCTGCACCTGAGACATGATTCATCTGAGCCTGAGCAGTAAGGCCAGTGTTAATGCCCCTGGAAGAGGTGTGTTTGGTTGTGGCATTTTTGCATATGCAGATGAATTCCTATATAGGTGCAGTAGGCCTCCCTGTCTGGACTGGAAATGACAGCTGGAGTGCTGCAGCACAAGTGATTTGTGCACACTCAAAACAGGCAGCTCCTTTCATCATGCTGCAGATCCACATGAAGAGTAGGCATGGGATCTGCGTGAATTATTCTTATGGCAGTGACAGTCTGTTCCTGGTTTCCATCTTACTGAATTACCTTACCTCTTGCCTGCATCCAATATATTTTCCATCTTGTTTGTTAAATTTTTTTAAACTATGTCCGGTGGACCCATGCATGGCTGTCACACAAAAGTGGAGGAATTTGAGTGTACCTGAGAGACACTGTGCTTGCTTGAGCAGGTTGTTGCTAAAACAAGTCATCTGGTCAAAAGCCTGCTTCCAGGTTGCCTTTGGAAAAGGCTGTGAAGGTGACACATTCAGAAGGTTAAGTCTTAGTAGAGTGCAAGCGACTCTTGGGTTTAGGTTGAAAATCCTGAGAGTAGACAAGAGCTGAAATTGGGTATTATTGTGGCAGAGCTAATGTATAGTGAACCTAATAAGAAAAAGGAGTAGGAGCTGCATGAGCTCAGCTGCAGGCTGTAAGGCTTAATGCTGTCCTGAAACAACCTTCGGAACATGGAAATTAATTGTGAGTAGCACATTCTGTATAATGACTGATGTTTATTCTGGAGGATGTTAGAATTGAGGTGTTTTCAGTAACTTGTAGATTCAGAAGTACTGTGCATTAGATGAAACTCTATTATGTCATGTTTCAGTCTATAAAAATGAGTCAGCCCTGTGTGTTTGAGAAATCATACAGTTATTTTAAACACAGGTGGCCTTTTATCAACCGTGTTACTTAGAATGGTGAAACTTTTTCCTGGTTTCCCTTCAAATAATTGTAGGACCTGTTTGGATTACTATATCCTGAACTTCTTTTAGCATCGTTGGTTGCAGTACAGGTGCTTACAATGCAAATGTAATGTTGAAACAAAATACTCCAGCATAAAAATCAGGTTGATTAGAATATTGTATGTTGTTTGCTCATTGCGTAAGCCTTTTGCTTTGAGTAGTTGGCATGCATAGCTTTGAGTTGCCTTCTGCAATTAACTAAAATACGTTTTTTGTGTGTTTTGAATGCTCTTGTTTTTCAGGTCATGGAAAAACTCCAAAAGATGCTGCTTCTGTTCGAGCTACACATCCTATACCTGCAGCCTGTGGCATATACTATTTCGAAGTTAAAATTGTCAGTAAGGGAAGAGATGGGTAAGCAGAGTGCATTATGAATTAATTATTTCTTGAAATACTGCCTCACATCATCTTTCAGTCAATAGATGTCTTTGGTATCAACACTTACTTTCATATTTGACCACATTATATAGCTTGATTCCTTATTCTTGAGAAGTTGCGCTCTTATATTTGATTCTTCTAAGAGAGTCGACTGTGGGATTTATTGTCTACAAATTAGTGTACACAATAAATACCAAAACATCATCTCATTTTTTCTTGACAAAAAAGTCAGAGTTTGAGTGACCGGTTTGACCCTGCTGTTGCCTTTAAAGGTGTTGGGTTTTGTCTGTATGGATTCACAGACTATCATGTAATTTTTAGAGTGTGTAGCCTCAACTTACTTCCTCAGTGTGGTCTTTTCATGGATGTCACATCAATTTTGAAACAGAAGGTTATTCTTAAGGCTAGTTGTTGATAAACAATAATAAGAATAAAGGGGAGTATTCTGAATAAGTACCCAGGAATTTGTCACCCTATGGAAAGAACAAGAATTGATGAGTAAGAAGCTGCTGCTTCCCATAATCCATCTGAATTATGAATCTGTTGAAGCACAAGTGATACATGCTTTTAAGTCTGCTGAGGCAGATAGAATCTCACCTGGGAAAGTCTTGAAGTGCTAATGAAATCTTTGCTAAAGCACTTCAATTCCTTTTCATCTTTCACTGCTTTTGGTAGTGGATGTGTGTTAATTCTGATACACTGTAGGACTGCTTTCTAATGTGCTGTGGTACATTCCTGATTCTGCTTCAAGGTTCTAGTCAGGACTGGCTGTCCCTGTTCTAGGTACTCTACAAGCACATTGCAGGTGCTTATGCCCTGTTGTGAAAATAAATCTTGAGAGAAAAGAACTGTGGATGAAATTCAGTGCCTTTGTCTTTTTGTCTTTCTGCAGTTTGTTTCTTTCATTTTCCCAGAGTCCTGTAAGCCTTCTGTAAGTCAGAAACAGTATTCGAACTTCTTTGTTTTCCTTATAGTATTGCACAGTGATACTTTAAAAGAATGGCCTCTCACTAGTGCTGCAGCTTTGTAGCAGCATTTATGAGTTTGTTGTTATTTCTGTTCTTTTGAAAGTTACCCCTGGGAGAGTTCTTTGCTATGAAAAACTTTCATCTGTAGCTACTTTTGTTACACTGAAGACCTAATTATTTTTAAATTGAGGTGGTAGAAATTACTTTTTTAAGTAACATTCTGCTACTGATTTTAGGAACACCTTTATTTTTTTGGGGGGTGGTGTGTGTGGGTTTTTTGGTTTAGGGTTTTTTTGGTTTTTTAGGAACATACTTAAAAAAAAATTATCCTGCTGCTGTGGGTTAAGGAGAGGTTCTTACTGTGCCTTGCTAGTGGTGTGTCTCTTCTTGAAATAGGTTTCTGCCTGCTTAGTTTGGAAGGTAGATTTTTTGAACTGATGGATTTCAAAATGTCCACATATGTGGGTGTGTCATTTTACATAGCTCCTCTAACACTTCTCTTTAGGTACTTTGTGTTCGATTTTAGTAATTTCAAATTCAGTAGACCACTCAAAGCAATCCTGCAAAATTGGGAAAACATGACTGAGTAAAGTTTTTCAAGGTTTTGTATTTAAATGGCTACTTGTGAGATGTACATAGCTACGACTAGAAAAGTTGCCTGCTGAGATTCCATAAAAAATGGAGGGGTACTTTTTTCAGTTAGTACTGCCTTGTTCTTGCTTCAGCCTTGTGTCCTTCATTTAGTGTCACTGTATGAAACATTAGCTGCATAATGAGCTGAGATGTTAATTGTTTTCATTGTGTGAGATAGTATGGTAGCTGGGAAATAATGTACACAGAGCTAAAGCCAGATGTAGCCTGGCTGATACAAACCAGGAGTCAACATGTGGCACCTCACTGGATGTTAAATGTGTATCTCTAGACCCTGTTCTCAGGTCCAGGAGAACTTTGATGAGATGCAGGATGAATCTCTTACAGTTCAGTGTTACCTTGCATTCAAACTAATACATTTTTCCGTAATAAGTAAACTGGGGAATTTAATGCAGAGAAGTAGGACTACAGAAGTCAGTTTGTGTCTGTTTGGATTTATTAGTTCTTTTTCACTGCCTGTTTTGTTTCACCTGGCTTGCTCCAGGTACTTTTTTACCTTTTTTTTTTTTTTTCTCTTTGTCATCTGGTAATGGGAACACAGTTCAGGAGGGCCATGTCTGTAGAAGACCAGCGTGTAACTAGTTGGGTCAATTAGCTGAAATGCCTTACTTGCAAAATCATGTGTTCTCAAGATCTTAGCCTAGCTGTTGAAGCAGTAGAGCTGTATTTTATAGTCCTGTTTAAAGTAAATCCTAGACTACCTGAAGCAACTGAGATATCTGTCTGTAAGCTGAAGTGCAGCTTGCAACTTTCATAAATGTCAATAGATAATTTAGTGATGTTTGTTTGGAGTTCCCTTTGGTAGTAGTCTTTACTGTTTCCATTTTTTTTTAAATAAACCCAGCTTAAAGTATGTAGTCCATGTACTATATTATAGAAGTATGTCTAACAGCATTCTTGCTTGTGTGATCTACTTAGCATGACTTGCTGAAATAATCAAAAACCCTTTACTAAAAACCTGCTGTAGGAGATCCATTTTTCATGCTGCTGTAGCACTTGAAGGTGCTGCTCCTGGAACCTGATCTTGCATATCTGAAAGTAGCAGGGCAAAAATTATTCTTCTCTGAAGAAGCACAGCTCTTTTTTGTTTAGGGTGTGGATATAGATTGGCTTCTTGCGGCTGAGTTTGAACGCGGCATTGGTTTTGTCACTCTTAATGACCTGGGCCATTAAATTCTTTAACATATCTAGTTGGGTGACTGGCTTGAGTAGAAATTTGAAGGTGTGTAATGTGTTAATTTTGCAGAAATTCATGACCAACTTTGAGAACATTAGGAACACACTGAAGAAAGTGTGAAAAAAACAGGTTTACTAAGAAGGAAGAACTGGATATGGAAATTGGTGTTGCAGAGCAGATGAACAGTGAAGTTGTTTTTTGATACCTCCATGTGGTGGGATAGGGTCAGTAACTGATGGTACTGGATGAGAAAAAGGGAAGTGAGAATTAAGTTCAGTAAAAGTAGTAGGGTTGAAATACCATTCAAACAAAATCTGTCTTGGTATTTGTAGAGTGTTTGACACAAGGAGTCCTGATGTGTTGCTGCCGTACAGATAGGTGAAATAATTATCTTAGATATTTTTGAATTCTTGCTGAAAGTTCTAACCAACTGTCATATTGCTTTGTAAATATTCCCTGTTGTTCTTTATTTCTTCAGTTTTCTTTCTTAGTTTCATGTTGTCTTTTGTAGCCTAAGGGCCTCTATTTATATTTA
>VXAX01000708.1:330228-362722 GCA_013399835.1 Leptocoma aspasia
ATATTCTCCTTTTACACTCTCTTTTGCTTGGCTTTGTTTGGCTTGTGTGGAACATTGTGGACAGTTATGTGAGCGATTGAAGACAGTAACAGTAGAAGGGTAATGGGTGTATGGGGAACAGTACCAAGGTGATGATTAGAAAGCATGGTAGGAAGGGGACTATTAACTAGCAGTAAGTTATGTCTGCATCTCTGTTGAAATGTCCAGTTAACTTAAAAAAAACCTTTGGCTATGAGAAGAAGCAGTCTCTGAACACTCATTGAGTTCACGTCCCTTTTCCCAGTTTGTGACTGTTTGTGTCAGCTTCATGGTAAACCTGACTGGATAACTCATTTTCCAAAAGCTGACCTCCAGAGTGAGCTTGTGTTCATTCAGTTTTGTTCCCCAGTAATGGCTGTTTGTATCGTTTCATGAGTAGCTGTAACAGCAAAAGAGGGTGAAACCAGGAGCAGAAAGCGGAATCGGGAACAAAGGGACTGGGAATGCTACTTTTGATCATGGTAGTGGCTTATACCCATTAATTTTAGTTTATATACAGCCTTTTGGCTTTTTAAATCTTTCACCACGAGAGACCTCTTTGTTTCCCAGGGAAAATGAACTTCTGGGAAAAATATTTTTATCCTCAATGTCTTGAATTTCTGTCCATTCTTATTCATTGATTTGTAAATACAATTAATAAGAATGGGCAAATAATAGTAATGCCATGTAGTTCTAGACTGTCTTCAGTGCTTTTAGAACAGCTGAGGAAGGTGTATGTTTAAAATGCAAAATCATGGAGTCACAGAATGGTTTGGGTTAAGCGACTTTAAAGATCATCCACTTCCAACCCCACCACCAAGGGCAGGGACACCTACTAGACCAGATTGCTCAATGCTCCATCCAACCTGGCCTGGAACACTTCAGGTTTTTTTTTTTTTAAGGAAGAATGAAAACAAGGATTGGAAGTGGTAAGCCATCCAGAAGAATTAATGAAAACTGAGTTTAGAAAGGCTGTATTCTTTTAGCGGACAGCACTGCTGAGCTTACACTTCTGTAAGCAGGGTTGTTTAGTCTGTGGCGTGGTGGTGCTGATGCAGATCTTCATGGCCAGGCTTTATAGCACGTGTGTAAGTTCTGCTAAATGTACTGCACTAAAATAAAATGTTAGTACAGCAATTCATGCAAGTAATCAGTATGGTTTTGGTAAAGAAGTGTTAATAAGGCTTTAGGCACTTGTTACACTATGGCTGGTTTTTAACACTGGGTATACAGTCAGTCATCTGTTGTTTTGGCAGTATCTTGTGTAGTATGTGTTGTGTATGTGATGAAGTAGGTGGTGAAGTAAAAAAGGAAAAACTATCCAAAACAAAAATACCATGAGAATTAAGTTTGTGTGTTCATGACACCTATGCCTGCAATAGAGCCTGAACTGTTTTAGAGTGTTTGAGTCATAAATGCTTTGTTGTCTTCTAGAGGATGTATGTGTAACTCTTCAAACACAAACTATATTTTTTTATTACAAGTTGTTTGTGTTGCGTTAAGTTTTCCTTTAGCATCCTAAGAGTTTTCCTTTAGCATCCAGTATACCTGTTTTCTTGTTCAACAGAAGGATAAACCAATAAACAACATCTGTAACATTGTCAGTTACTGATTGGTTTTGTATTTGTTTTGTACATTAGTAATGTATTCTGAAAATTTTAGGCAGTCCTAAGACCTATTTTTATAGTTTTAATATGTCTTCAGCAGCTATTTGTTACAAGAACAGGCATTTGTTAAAACAACATGCAAAACTTCGCTCAGTCTCTATTTACATATAAGTAGGCCTTGCAGCATTATTAGCAGAGTACTTGTGTATAGAGTAGAATCTGATAAGGTCTGAAGTATCATTCTTTCATTAGTGTCTTCATTTGAATTGTAGCAGCTACAAGAAGAGATCAGGTCATGAATCAGCAAGTGTATCTTTTCTTAAACTATATCAGTAATTCATTTTTTACCTGAGTGTATGAGACCAGGCATTGACAGAAACGAACATAAACTAAATGTGTAATAAGATTGTTTGAGGTTTGTGTTTGACTGGTCAGAAATATTGGAACTGTAACAGAAGTTTTCTTTCTTTGTTGGTGTATGCTGGAAGTTAAAAATTGTAATTTAAAAAGAGAGTTCAGATAATATATTTAATTTCTTGGTCTTAGCTTCTTGAAAAAGCTTCTACTTCTTTCTTCTGAAGTTCATTCACATAAATATAGTGTATAGATGATAACTTTACTGTAGCCCACATTTACATTCTATTATTTTCTTTGCAACTATTCTTCTCTGACACTATGGTCCCCAAAAAGGCTCTAGTCCTTGGGGACAAGGGTCACAAGATGAAATGGCGAAACCTCAAAGTGGAAGGGATGTCAGTAAGTGAGAATCTTTCTAGGAACATTAGAGCAATCACAAGCAAAATGTTACAGGAGTAACAGTTTCAAGCAGTATGCAAAATGCCTGATTTTTTTTTTGGTTTTTCCTCTCTATGCAGAACTGCATTAATCTGAAACCTGGGTTTATCATGTTCAAAATACTGTTTCCTTGGAAATACTCCATAAAATTAAACTTGTTTTCAGTTTGAAATGAAAGACTCAAACTGTCTATGGCATATTTTGAACCATTTAAATATATTAACATCTCATTTCTTATTGTGATTGTGCAGATAGTAAGGATCTTGAATTGGCACATTTCTACAAAATTTTAATGTAGAGTAACTATATTAAAGATAAATGTAGGTACCTTTTTAATGTGCCTTATTTCTGGCCTCATAATGTCAGCGAAGGCAGTGTAGAAAACTACAGAAGAACGTTATTCAAACTTCTTATGTCATTGCAAGTCAGTTGCAAGATCCCTATAGAAGTTCATAGAGTCTTCAAATTCCTACAGATGATGTGTTTTTTCTCTTTGTCCTCTTTCCAAGATATAAACATAATGATAAGAGAAACTATACCTGTTATATAGCTTACCTTTTTTTCAGTGTTACCTCTACTTTTCTTAATAATCAATGCATTCAACACATTAGGGTGTTTTCAGTTGCCTTATTTATGGCTGTAAACATCTGCTAGTGCTTTGTCCTAGGTTCCCTAAGATATTATGGTAACTTAGGTTTTCACGCTCTATGGTTGAAGTTGCTTCCTTTAAATGTATAGCATGTAGGGAGTAAGGTACCACGTTGATTACTTACTTTCTGCAGCAAGTTGTTTTTTGAAGCATCATGTAGCAGTTCCCCAGGTTATAATGTCTTCAGTAGCATATGTGGGCACAATGGAAGTCAGAAGGAATTTGACTCTTTGCAGATAGCAGGGGAAATTCCTGTAGTATGGAGGCTATTATATACTATTATGTAAATATCTGCTAAATTATTTTAGTTGTCTTTATAAGTTCAGTATGGAATTTTTGGTGGTTTTTTTTACTAAAGAAGTGATTATTTAGTACTTGAATTTATCTTCAGCCTTTCTGGGGTATCTGTGGTTTGGTATAGTTTTTGAGATTCTTCTTTGTGGAGTGAGCAAGATAGGATATAATTAATCTGAGTTCTGATTTTTATCAGCTTTCTTATTGAAAGTTCTTCCATATACCTTCAACATAGTGGCTACAAGATTGAATGGAACAGTTACAAATAAAAATCAGAGTTGTGTCTCTGTTTTTTTTAATTTCTCGATCTTTTAGGATCTGCAGTTCTGTACCATCTCTTAGTGCTGTTTTTTCTTCTATTTGGCTCTGGCTGTTTTTATTTCTCACAATTAGTCTATTCAGGCATCCAAGTAGAAACTTTAGGCTCTAGCAAAAATGTAAATTTAGCTCTTTGACTAGAAAGATACTTGAGGAGAAAATAGTTACTGTGAGCTTTCTGCTTCTTAAACATTTCTCTGTAGAGAAGCCTAGGCTTTTCAGTATGTGTTACAGGAAAAAAGTAGGTATCATAGTGCCTTTTTTTTTTTTTTTGACATTTTCTCTTTTGCTTTGTGGAAAAAAAATTGAATCTTCAGCAAATTTTAAATTCTGTAGTTTTGTAGTGTTCCTAAAGTTTCTGTATGACTTGAGAAATGTAAACTAGAAAATGTGCTGAGACACTAAAATGGTAAGCTATATTTTAATTGAACTGGACTGGAACAAGAATAAATACAATTTGAAGTGAAAAAAAATAAGACACTGTAAAATACACTTGCTTTCTTGGTCCTTAATACCAATTTGGCTGCACTTTAAATTGTTTTCCAGCTATAGTGTCTTATTTTAGTCTCTCATGGGTTGATTTCATGTCTTCCATGAGTGGCTGTTCGTTATTTTATGAGCTCCTGTAAGAGTTGAGCATGTTAATGAGGTGATGAGCAGCCAGTGAGACAGAAATTGCTCAGAAAGAGGGGCTGCTTAATAAAACAGGCACCAGGCCTCTTTGTGCCATTTGCCTGGATAAATGATCCTCTCACCACAGCAGCCAGGGATGTGTCTGGGTAGGGAGCTGAGGTGGAGGGACAGCCCTCAGGTACTGAGGGAGGCAGCGTCAGAACCGCACCATTGTTCACCCTCTCTGGTCTCTGAAACCACGCTGTGTCAGGTCCATTTTGGGAAGATGTTATGGGATGGACTGAGGGTGCTGCTTTGTGGTGCTGACACCTCCACTTCCCAAGGACAGCTCTTAGGGCCTGACATAGCTACAGACAGGAAGAACAGGTCCACTTTGGTCTCCTAGACCAAACCTATTAATGTGCCAGGACAGCCAGAAGTGCGTCATGAGCTGCCTTAGAACATTGTGGGCCTGCATTGCACCTGGGCTGCTTGTTGTGCTGCAATCGTTTTTGTCATAGACTGAGGGAGAAAAACTTAAATACGCAGCTCTGCCACTCTTCTTCTGATCCTGATGTGCATGAAATGTGAACTTTAAGCAGCAAACGGGAGGACAATTTATGTACTTCCTCCCACTGAAGCAAGTCTTTTTGCAAGCCCTGATGCTTGACCTAAACAAGGGTTAAGTGTCTTCAAAAGACAAACAAAAAAGTTGATTCCAGTCTGTGAAGGTTACAGGTGTGAGGAAAAGGTGAGAAAGTTCCATGTAGTGGTTTGGCATAAATACAACTCCTGTTAATAAATTTTAGAGAATTTAAAGCCTGTTTGTCGTGGTACTGTTTTCCCCCTCAATTTATAGCGTACTAATCTAGTTGAACATGAGATTACCTATCTATCAACTATAAAAAATAATAAATTCGCTTAATTGATGAGCCTTTAATTTCACTCACTTCAAACCATAAGTTGTAGACATTCCTTTTGCCTTGTGTCTCTAGTGAATTAATTGTAATGTTTTTATATAACTTCAGTTTCTATTAATAGCAAGTCTCCTTCACAAAATGGTATTAACATTTCGAGTAGTTGCAAGTGAATCCCAGGGAAAAATACATATTGTTAACATCTGTCTTCTTCCTGAGATGGTGTTAGTGCCTAGTGCATTCCAGTCACCACAAGTGGGTAAAGATTCCTTGTTCCCAGCTGTATTAAATACAGTTTGCCTGTGTTTACAGCTGTTACTGAGGAGGCTTGGAAGTTAGGATATCTGAAGAAGAAAACAGTGGTGATATCAAAATGTTGCCTAGGCGATGATCTTCTATCTAATACTTTACATTTTTGTGCAGTCTCCGTCTTGTTACTATAAAAATACTGAAACAAAACCTTGATTGCGTTTTTAATCTGACTCGCATTCAAAGGCTTTTTGCAGTCAGTGGAGTTCAAGTTATCTAAAATTGTTTTTAAAAGTAAACATCCTTTCTTTAATGAACAAGAAATTTTCAGTCTTCACATACTTCTTCTGTCAGACCCCAGACTATGCTAATAACAACTCTGCCTTTATTATTTAAGACAAACTCAAGGCGTTTCCACTTGTTGCTTTCCTTCATAATTGTTTTGTTCAATCTGCTGCTGCAGTGGTGCCTCAGTAATGTATTCAGCAATGCAGCAAAGCCTGATCCTTTTATTTGTTGCCCTTTGCTTCAGCTCTTCAGTATTTTTAAATGTAATATCTGCTGTATGTGGTTCTGAGGTTCCATTTCATGCTGTTTGAGGGAGAGGAAGATGGTATTATTATACATTAGAAGTTACCAGGGGAGGGCTTTTTAAGTATCAACCATAGAATCAGTAAAATAACTGTTGGAAGTTATCCATAGAAAAAGCAGAAACCCCCATACACAATTAAGCATGTCACTTTCTGAGATGTCCTGCTCGGTTTCATTCTATGTCAAAAGCATTTCAAATAGCAGATTAACCTGCACTTCCAAGGGGAATAGTTGCTTAAAAATTTCATTTTATGAGATGGTAATACAAAGGTCATGTTTGTTGACTTAAATTTTCCAGATTGCCACAGATTAATATTTTGTTTTCATACAGTTTATTATTTCATAGCAAATTCTTGCTAACTGATGTGAATTAGTGTCAAAATACTTTGAATGATTTGATAACGAGTAAATGTAGGTTTAGATGATTTTTGGATGCTTGCTTTAGTTGTTGGAGGGGGGTTGCTTTATTTTGGGCAAGGGACAATGGTGAAAGCCTAGCTTTTCATTTTGCTGTTTCTCTTTTTGTATTCCTGTTGTCTTGGTAATGGCATTAGTTTTCCTTAAACTTCTAATAGTGTTATTTAGAGGTGAGGAAATTCTTCATTTCAGCTTTCCAGTATTTGTTATTAAATTGTTAACAATTGTACTGGACACCGACTTCATTAAAACCACCTTTTTGTAAGGCTGGCTTTTGGACTTTATTTCAGATTACTGGTTAGTGTAGTACAAATATTTTCCCCTCTTTAGTTTGCTATCAGATGAGAAACAGCTGAATGCCATTGCTGGTAAATTTCTCAAGTTAACATTCTGCTCTACAATTCAGGCCTTTAATGCTTCAGTGTGATCTTTTCATAAGTGCTGTGCAAGGATGCCTTTTGCTGCTAAAGTAATGCAGTGTATTTTACAACATTACTCATCCCAGTTTGTCTGCAAAACATCATTAGGTATGTTGAAGATGAAATTGGTATGTGTATGGCTGTACCCCTGCTTTCAGAATAAGCTGTGACCTTTGTCTTCCTTTGTTCATGCTTTAAACATTTTAGCTAATACCATTATTCTCCATCAACAACCCAGGATGCCAAAAAGAAAAGAAAATTGTCCTTACCTCCTGCAGAGACAGGATCTGTCCATATTAAACCATATATGCTGGGAATCCTGTGTTCTTATGCCACTATTAAATGACCTCTCAGTAGCTTAATTGGTGATTAGTCAGCATAGTGTTTCTTGGGAATGTTCCACATGCATATGTATTTTTGTAAGAGATAGATGCATTTCTTTTGTTCTTTCATTTTTAGTTACATGGGAATTGGGCTTTCGGCACAGGGTGTGAACATGAACAGACTACCAGGTATGTTTCAGTTACTTACACTGTTTTTTAAAATATGCCTCACCTTTGGTAAGCAATAGAGTGTAGCATGACACCTCTGTGTTCTGTTACTGGAGTTATGTAACACTTACAGCTGAAAAGTTTAACTTTTACTGTACATTTACTCCTGTACTACTTCTGTCAGCTCTTACTGTTATTTATAATGTTATGCAGATACTTTCTAGCAAACAAATACAGTTTAAAATTTTCATCATGTGTCCTGATGAAAATGAAGCTGTAGATTTCCATGCTCTCTACACTGGATTTCTAGCAATAAAAATGAGCTACTATGATAAAAAACTTTCTGTCAAATATGGAGGGAACTCTCCTTTCTGTACCTTTACCTTTCCAGCCTTCATAGTAAGAGTGTGTAGCCTAGTTTTAAGTTTTGACTGTTCCATTGATCTGCATGGTCAGGGACACTGTCTAGTTAACAATTGTCTGTAGTATCTCTGAATAGTACTTAAGAAAGCTTTGTGTGTGACGTACAAAAGTCTGGGTTTTTAACAGATCTTTAAATGTCTCAAAAATATACACCCAAAACCAACCAAGTGACTTCCTTGAAATTACCAAAATATAAAATTATGTTGAATTGACCTTTGAGTATCTGCATTTTCTTACTTTGGAGTTTTAACTTCCTTACCCAAATGCTCTGGTAGAGATTTATATGACGACTGCAAGTCCCCATTACACTGTGAGCCCACCTAAGTCTGATGAATTATTAGTGGGTGGCATTAAGTTTGACTATGATTTAGGATGCTATAATTATCAAAGATACTACTAATCAATGTAACTGCAATAATTTGGGGTTGTCTTTAATTTACTGAGAGATGCTTAATAAGGTAGCTGCTGAAGCTACTGATGATAAAGATTAAGGGTCTAAGTGTGGAAAATACTTCCAAATTAACCTGCTAGGCAGCAGCTTGACAGAAAAGGTTCAGTATTGAATTGCAGAGAGTGTAGATAGGTATTTATAAGAGTGCAGATCAAAATTGCTTGTTGTGAATTTCATTGAGTAGTGTAACAGTATGAAGCTTCTTAAAGATTCTACAGCTTCTTCACCTGCAAAATCAGCACCATATTTGCATGCATAATGATTTGCTTTTGGCTGTGATTTTCACCTGTATTGCTAATTATTTTTTCCTTTTATTTAAAATTTATTTTTATTTTCAGGGGCAGCAAAGCTAGTTACACTTTAGTCTGGAGATTCTGTTATTATGCAGAGGCTGCTTGCTGCTGAATAGTCGTTGAGAATAATCAGGACTAGAAATATGTTTCCCCAGAGATGCCTGTTTGGTTTGTAGCCAGGAAGAATCTGATTATGACATATGGCTGCAATAGTTTTGCAAAATGAAAGGGAGCACAGGAGAATCTTCACTGCTTTACTGGGACATGTCAGATCTGTATATAGCTTTTTGAATTTCAGCGTTGTAGCTGATTATATTTTTGGTGTCGGTAATACTGTATGTTTGCGTAAAGAGAAAAATGTGTTATCTGAATTTGCATTACCTGTTATATACTACAAATGCAATTACTTATTCAGCCACTCTGATAAAAGAAGTTGTCATTTTAAAGATTACACAGTGGCTTTCCTAGATAAGAAATATTAGAAAGCAGAAAGCTGAGCATAGTAATTAACTGTATTAACCTGGCTAGAATATACCAACTTAGCACAGTCTTTCATTTATTTAATAGTAAAGAAAATGAATAAATTGCAAATGCTTTTGTTCTCTAGGTTGGGATAAACATTCATATGGTTACCATGGAGACGATGGACATTCTTTCTGTTCCTCTGGAACGGGACAACCATACGGCCCAACGTTTACTACGGGTGATGTCATTGGCTGTTGTGTCAACCTTATCAATAACACCTGCTTCTACACCAAGAATGGACACAGCCTGGGTATGGAGAAATGCTGCCCTTCATGACAGCATTATGTCTTTAAGTCTGTTGTGAGTAGGAAGCCCTCTTCACATCAGGAGCAAGGGGTTTGAATAGTTCTTTTGATAGTTTGATAATCTATAAAGTAATTAAAGAACTGGGAAAAATAATTTCTTCTGTGCCATTAGTACTGACATTCCTTGGGAATTTGGGAGGATTCATCTTACAGCATCTCATTCCACAGGATCTGCATTAATGAACTCTGTTACTAAATCCACAAATAGTGCTTGATGGTCATAAAGTAGTAGATAATAAGAGAACTGAAGATAAGGAGAATGGATATAGCTAAAATTCCTTGCTGCTCTAGGGGGAACACCCAGCCTTCACTAAAACCTTACACTGGATACATGTTATTTTGAACATATGTTGGAGAACAGTGTCTTTTGGATTCCCAGTCTGGAGTCATTCATAGTTGGGCTAAAGCTATAAATTATAAAAGTTTAGCTAAAATTAAGTCCATTAAACTCATACAGTAAATTGTAGTATTAGGCAACACCACAAGACAATTTTTGAATTTGAAGATGTCAAGAGTGGGTGGAGTTAAAAATTTTTGTGGCATATCTATTTCAGTTACTTAATGTAATTTAATGAGCAAAGATACACAGTGTAAAGAAAGAATAAAAAAAATTACTTTCCTGCATTAAGGAAGGAGTGGGGGCTTGGGAGGAGATCCTGGAATTGTGCTGAGGGGAGCAGGAACTTTGAAAGGATAAAGCTCAAAGAAGAGTAAGGTTTCTGTGATGGGTAGAAATGTGGTAAGGAAAGGAGAGGGTAGCATGAAATTAAGTAAGAGATTATTGAGATAGGTGTTCTTGAAGTTGGTGTTCTATTTTCTTACATTGGCAAACACAAAGCAAGTCTGGAAGAAGGGGGAAGGATGTGGTTTAAATTCTTTTCTAGCCTCCCTGAATGAGACTGACAGTTTGTTTGCTCAGGCCTTGAGCAAATGCATCTGACTTGGGAGTTTTCCTGCCTCTACTCACAGCAGAGCTTTAGGAGTCTCCTCCTGAGGTTAATTCCATGTAATGACTTCTGTGATTATATTCTTTCAGGATTTAATGTTCCTTCTAAATTGAATGAGTCTGTATACCTGGAGACTTAGGGCAGTGGGACACTTGAACCATGCACTGTGTAGTTGTTTCTTTTGGCATCCTGTTGCAGGATAGATCCAAGTGGAAGATAACAGGCTTGTGTTTGCCCTAATCTTTAACTGGGTTAAAGCTGAGAAAAGCAGTCTTACCTTATTCCCTTTCTGAAACATTCACAATGTGCCTGCAGGGAAGTTGGATCATGTGATAACTGAAGAGACATGAGTGTTCTCACTTATGGTCACATGAAAGCATGAGTGGGCTAGGAAGGCAAGACCCTCCTTTTCAGTGGAAAACCTAAAGCAGACTGGATTAGGCCAGCTGTGAAACAACAGTGCAAAAGATTAAAATCTGTTTTTAGAGGAGACCAGAGTGGCATAGGTGAGGAGAGGCTGTCTGTCATGGACCGAGTCTGACAAACACTTTATGGATTTCAGAAGGAAACCTGACAGCTCCTCTGCTGTCGTGGGCTTTGCTAGCTTTAGCTTCTGACAGAAGAAAATTGATTCTGTGTTGAGTGGAGAAAGAAATCAGAAATTTTGTCTGTCTCACTGAGTTGTTGCAGCTGCTAGTTGTCCAGAATTCCTGTACATTCATGACTTGGAGGACCTTTGTGTTTCTTCTCTGGGCCCACATACATGGTCTGGTATATAGGAAGTCTCTGGCTCAGCCTGGGATTTGATGCTGCAGAAAGGGCTAAGCAATTCTTATGCAAGTGTGAAATCCTGGGTTGAAAAAAGTCCCAACCAAACCCCCTCCTGCACCCCCCCAAGACCCCCAGCACCTACATATCACTTAGTCATCATTTATTTGTCATGCCTACAGCCTCCATTTTGGAAAGGAGCAAGTTGGATGTCAAAATTGCCAAATAGAAAAAATGGTGTAGCTTAGGAAAAGATAGGGTAAGAGCAGGGAATAAATAAAATGATAGCTTTTGAGATATGGTGGGAGGAAACAAAGGAAACAGATTCACTCAGTATGTCATCCTTCTGTCTCAAAAGATGTGGGTAAGGAGTCCAGATGCACTTGAGGTTTGAAATCCTGGTGAAGAATAGAGATTGAAAACAGGGATGGAATCTAGGACAAAAGGTTAAAAGCTTTTTTTTCGTCTTAAATTTGAAAAGATGGTGGTACAAAATAAATTGACGTTTGAAGGGATAAGTGGATTTGAGTAATTCCGCATTAAAGAAAAATACTTGCAACAACAAAGGAAATTCTGAAATACTGTTATTATTTGGCTGTCAGAAGGAGATTACTGATGGATTTTTTTTTAACTGAAAGCTTCCCACCCCCCAAAATTGCCTGAAGTTCCTGAAGTGTGTAGAGGTCATATTTTTCTCTAATCCTGAGACAGCAAAATCACTCCCTTGGTTTTACGGGTAGATGGATGCTTGTAATTATGTAACAAGATATTAAGCTGTTCTGTTTGAAAACCAAAGCATGCGGGTGTGGATTAGAGCAAAACGTTTGCAGCCTGGTTTGGAGTATTATAGACATGTGCTCCTTGTGTAAAGATTGTGAGTGAATATTTATGAAGAAAAGTAATAGCAAACAAGAAGAGACGCCATTAAATCTTGATGCTGCAGCATCGTGACATGCAAGTGAAAAAGTATTTTCACTCTTCTCTAAATTTACTATCTAGCTAGAACTTTCAGACTTTCTAATCTGCCTATCTGTATGATTTGCTAAATCTTTTGACCTATTTTGAAAAAATAAAGGGCAATTTAAGTATTTTTGAATGATGATTACTTTTTGTGAAATACTGCCATTTATTATTTAAAAAACATGAATTGTGCCTAAGCATTGTGGATTTCACCATCCTTAACTTATTTCTGAGATGGTTTGGGTGAGATTTCTGAACAGATAATGATACATTTAAGAAAATGAGGCTAGAGTCCAGACATGGAAATTAATCTTAATTTTCTCTTTATTACAGGCATCGCTTTCACAGATTTACCGGTAAGATAAGTGCATTTTCAAACAGTTTTCCTTTGTGTCTTAAACAGATGTTTTGGATCAGACTAGCATTTACCTTATGCTTGTTGGAATCAGAGTGATAATCTTTGTAGCCAGTTTAGTATTAGATATTTCTCATAATGATTTCAGTGGTGGTTTTTTAATTGGAGGAGAAAGTGTTTTGGTTTTACACTGATCCTTGCAAGAGGTTTTCAGGTTTTTTTTAGCAGAAAATAATACAAGCAAATAGTTATTACATACTTTGGCACATTCAAGCCTTACATACAAAGTCAGAGCTGTATTAAACACCAACATGGTGGATGGCTGCTTGAGATATTGTCACTGTAACTCATTCTTGATGCCTGATTTTCACAATCTTTGCTTCATAGAATCAAATGTATCAAATTATTTTTTTTTAAGGTGCACATACCTGAAGTCTTGTAGCTTTTGAGTCAATTAAATTGTGCTTTCCTTAGAACTGGCATCCGTTCCCTATACTACTCATACAGGCATGATACTGCACTTACTTTGGTTTTCTTCTCATCCACTTCATTTCTGATTTAATCTGTTTAAGGTGCAGTGTGTGATGCACGTCCATCTGGCCACCTACTTCCCTTTGTGTGGCCTTAAGAGGCAAGGACAGATATTAAGGAAAAATGATGTCAGTAACCCAAGGAGCCTCTTAGTCCCACCACAGGGTTGAGTGTTTTGTGTAGGAAACCTCTGCCACTGTTCTGGATCTTCAGGATGCTAGCAGGACTCCTTGCTAGCACATGGTGCCAGCTCAGGAAAACTGACACTATAATCTGAAGTATGAAGCTGAACCCCTTTTTAGAATCAATGGTTTCCATCTTGTAAAAGATTTGAGACTTGTGGTTTGTTGATTATTTTAGACTAGGTAACAGTATGAGCATGTTTATTTAAAAAAGCAAATTGTGTATTTGTGAAAATAGAGGCAAGATTGGCTTGGGCGAGGTTTGAGCAAACCAGAGTATTTTTCGTTTCACTGCGTTCTCTGGGCTCCAGAGTTCCTACTGACCTGCATGTTGATAGCTTCTTACTGATAGCTTTAATTTATTTAGCATAATAGTTCTATAGATCAGCATCCTATTATACCATACCACCATTGTCTGCAGTGTAATTGTGATGTAGGTATATTTATTAAATAAACTTAAAAAAAAATTTAAACTACTTCCTTCCCCCCACACACAAAAGACCCCAGCAACAAAACCTCATTCACACAATTAGATTGCCTTGCCATTGCTGAGATGCTCATTACATTTTAAAAAGTTGCCTTTATCCCAACAAGCAGATTTTACCTTTCTCATATTTGGCATATTTTAAATTTGCATGGAGACCTTATTTCTAAGCAGAAAATAAAACTGAGACAACAATAAATGCTGTTAAAGTATTTTCCTAGCTACAAGTCCAGGAATTCACGAAAACTTCAATACACTGTTACAATTCTTGTTAGGCACTACAACTGGATTTTGAGGCTATTGAGTCTTCTGTCCTGTCAGTCCTTACCACTAAAATTCAGTGATGTTTTAAGTATTTCACCCTAAAAGGAAAATGGCCCACTTTGTAAGTTTAATTTTTGTTCTCTTCTTAAAAGAAAAAAACTGGCCTTAAAAAATAATCAGAAATTGTTACTTAATATTTTGTGAAATTGAACCCAAAAGTTGTAACAATTAGCACAGTTTATAAAGTGTATCTTCTGATTAGAATGTCAGTAAGATTTTCTTCTTCCAAACAAAAAAAAAATTATGAGCACTGGGAATAAAATTAGTCTGTCATTGTATTGCTGTATTGGCAGAAGCTGCTTTTACTGCTGTAGCACACTACTACAGTGTGGTTATTACTAGAGATGAAAAAAAAACCAAAACCATGACAGTGGGGATTTTAGGACAAGTGTCAAAAGCTAACTAAAATATTTCTTGCAGCCAAACTTGTACCCTACAGTAGGGCTTCAAACACCAGGAGAGGTTGTGGATGCTAATTTTGGACAACACCCATTTGTATTTGATATTGAAGACTATATGCGAGAGTGGAGAACCAAAATCCAAGCACAGATTGACAGATTTCCAATAGGAGATCGGGAAGGAGAGTGGCAAACAATGATTCAGAAGTAAGACTTGTAATATTACTAATTTTTTAAGAAGTTGTTAGTTGTATGATTTCAGAGATCTTTAAAACATTCTATCTATTGTCTTGTGCAAAAAGTGATAGATAGTATTAAAAAATAGTACAAGTAATTTTGTTACCAGATTTGATAACAGTGTAAAAGGGAGCATGAACAGATTTTGTGGTAGAGTTGTCTGTGTCATTAATAATTTGGGCTTTATAATGATGAGTGTAAGCCTTCTGTTCTAATTTGACCTATCTAATATGGATTGGGGAGTTTGTAGGAAAGTTGCCGTGATTGTAATGGGCAGTTTTAATATCTGGGCTCTGGAAATTCCCCTTTGCATTCTCTGCCTTCGGCATGCCAGGTTAAGTTGTGTCTTATTAGTGTTCCTTGGAAAAATGGTGGTTGTGACTTTGCATTTTTATTTTTTCAGTGAAAGCAAAGACCTAACGTGCAGCAATTTCACTTCAGTGTGTGTAATGGGAAAAAAACCCCAGCTTAATCAGCAGTTAATATTTGAACTGATCCTGCCTTTGGGTGATGAATAATTGTTACTAAAATTCATCATAATAAAGCTATGCATTTATTATTTTTAAAAATTATTTTCCTGTCTAGTGTTTTGAAGAATATACTGACACTTAACTGAATTACTTTTGTCTTATTTGTACAGAAAACTCTGCATTTCAATTAGAATTTTTCAATTCAGTCAGCTTACTTTAGCAAAGGGTTTTTACATTCTTACCTGTATTTAATGAGTATTTCTGAGTTTTGTTTTTGTTTATTTTTAGAATGGTATCATCTTACTTAGTTCACCATGGATACTGTGCAACAGCAGAGGCATTCGCCAGATCCACAGACCAGACTGTGCTAGAAGAATTAGCGTCCATTAAGAACAGACAAAGTAAGGCTGGAAAACACGTTGCATCCCTTTTTTCCTCCCTTAAACAGATATTACATAAAGCTTTATCTTAAGCAGCGTTGTAGAATTTGCTTGCAGCACTACTCCATAGCACAGTTCTTTGCTGTCATCTAATGTTACACATGTATGAGCAGCTGGGTATGAAAAAATCTGTGCAGTAATACTTTGTAACTTTTTTGATGTATCAGAATGTGGTAAATTACCTGTTGTCTTTTCTCTTGTATGGAAAGTTGTGATATGTCTGAAACAAGCGTGTGTAAAGTCTCTGAGTGTTTGTGAGAGCTAATGGTTAGTCACAAACAGGAATATAAAATTTAGTCTTGACAAACATTTATATTTTTATCCGAACTATGAAAAGGGATTGAGTTTAGAGAATGTTTTATAAGTTAAATGAAACTTGAGTTTTCCTGCTTACAGATGTGAGGGGAAGAGTACAAGGACAGCTAATAGCAGTTCAGTTCTAACTTGCCATGCCAGTGCTGTTTGGCAGCCTGATGGAACAGTGCCTTCCCCTTCCATTTAAATTTCTGCTCTGTGACCATCAGCATTTGTGTTACTGTATGACATACCACATGGGGAAACTGCTCTGGTTGTAAAACAACACATTCGTTGGGCCATTTTTCATTTGGATCAGTTTCTCTGTTGTTGGAGAGAGCTGGGAGGCTGTTTGCAACTTGAGCCAAGTTACAGCCACAGAAGCATCAACTAAAGCAGGGACTGTTGTGGAAGATTTTAGTCAACTGTAGTTTGATTAGAAGTATGTGTTGTAGGTGAAAGAGACTAAATTTTTATTTTTCTTAGTCAAAATTGAACCTGTAGGAGTGTGATGCAATTTGGATGTTCTTGAGTGACAGTAATTGAAATGTGCTTATTTATAAAGTTGTGAAAATGAGAAATAAATCACAGAAGAGTGTCTGCAGTCTTATTCTAGCTCTAAATGCACAATCTGACTACAAAGCAGTTGGATGCTGGCAATAAATAAAAATACTGAGTTCTCATTTAGATACATGTAGGTGGAGTGCAGTTCTTAAATTTTCCTGTTGAATGTTTTAAGGAAGCATGATCTTTCTTTACACTAACTTTTTTCTAAAAGGAAAAAAATCTTGTTGATTGATGATTGCAGTGTCTTTTAATCATTAATGTACGTGTATTAATCCATAAGCTGTCCATTTAACTGATGTTGGTTTTGCTGAACAGAAATTCAGAAATTGGTTTTGACAGGATGAATGGAGAACCCATTGAAACAACATAACAGCTGTATCCAAGTTTACTAGAAAAAAATCCTAATCTCTTATTTGTTTTTTGGTGAACAGGAATTCAGAAATTGGTTTTAGCAGGAAGAATGGGAGAAGCCATTGAAACAACACAACAGTTGTATCCAAGTTTACTAGAAAGAAATCCTAATCTCTTATTTGCATTAAAGTGAGTCTTCAAATTATACAGATGTGTGTTTATAGATGGCACAGTACCTTCTGAGACAAGACAGTTTCTCATTTAAAACTTTCACAGAAATTTATACAAAGTTAAGCAGCGCTTTTTAGAAAATGTGTATATTTCACTTTTTTATGCTCTTCTTATTTGCTACATGTTTAACTAGGTTTTGTCATCGAGGTCCTGGTTTGCAGCGTAATTCACATCTCCCTGCAGACTTGTTCTCTAGAACTAAGTTCTGTAGTTTTTTTAAATGAATTTTAGTCCCATTTGGGTGTCAAGTAAAATTTATAATGGAAACTGATACAGTAGCACGTTTAAGAAGGTTAAGAATCCTGATGGCTTAAGTTAGTCTGTTCCTCCAAAGGCGTGACTGACTTTAAAGACCAGTTTAAATGAGCTGTTTCATTCCATGCCACTTTACTAGAAACCTCTGGCTAGAACTGTGGAAATTCTGTAATCCCAAAGAGTTCTCTTGGCTTCCCAGGCACACAATAGTCACCTTCATTCTGGCATTTTAACTTGCCAGCTGCGCTGTTCTCCAGAATTTTGTATCACATTGCAGTGTTTGAATGTGGAAAAAAAGTGTTATCTCCTCTAAGAACAAAGCACTTTAATTTTATGTTCAGTTAAGTAACTGGGAATGTGTTTGAAGTCTGTAATGCTCAAGTGCTGAACAGAATTCACGTGATAGTACTCCAGACTTATCACAGAATTCACAAAATGCGAACATTTTGATGAAAGACTTCACTCAGTAGTGTCAATTTTATGTTATCTTTTTCTCAATCTGTCTTTCTAAATTTTGCCTGTTCTATTGAGGCTACTGAAGCCTTAAGCATAAAGCAGGAGTTCTGAGCTTCCTTAAAGTCCATAGTAAAACCTCCTTATCTAGAATGAAATTGGCAAAGAGCAACAGCCTCTAAAGGGAAGGTTTGTATGGGAGTTTGCTGTTCAAACTGTTTTCTAGTGCAGGTGTTTAATGTTAAGAGTTACCCTTTAATGCTTAATGTTCCAGACAGTCAAACTCTGTTCTCATTTACTTTGAGAGAAATGACAGACATGACAACATAATGACATATCTTTCTCAAGAAATAACCTTGCCCCTGCCAATAAAAGAAAACAGAACAAGAAAATACAGTTTAAATGTCTAGACTTTGAGGATTTAGTGACAAAGGCTGTCCTCCAAGGATAATATTCCTGTTCTGCTCCCTCACAAATTTATAATTGTGTATTTTTGGTGGAATGCTCCAGAGCTTACTGACGATTGGGTTACTGACATTCAGCATTTTGTTGAGTCAGACTTGTTCTATATTTAATATTAAAATGAAATCATTGCAATCGTTGGTAATTTGAGATGTGTAAATGGTTTTATTAGCTTAACTTTTTGCCTTTTGTTTAGGGTGCGTCAGTTCATAGAGATGGTGAATGGCACAGACAGTGAAGTGCGGTGCTTGGGAGGCCACAGTCCAAAATCTCAAGACAGCTACCCTGTTAGCCCACGGTCGTTCAGTAGTCCTAGCATGAGTCCCAGCCATGGAATGAATATTCACAATTTGGCAACAGGCAAAGGGAGCAGCACACACTTCACTGGTAAGTTTGTGTGGAGGATGGACCACACAGATTTGGACGTACCACACCACATGGCCTTTTTTTTTAAAACTTAAGATTTTATGCTGAGTGCTGTGTGTAACAGTAAAATGTTAATGATTAAAATACAGGATTTCCAGTCACTGGGAAAACCAGAAGTTTCATCACATAATTTTTGCATGTGCTCTTGGCTTTACTTCTTGCAAAGTAGGTTGCCACCAATTTCTGAGAAGTGCTTCCCTCTGGGAGGTGGAAGGTTCTGACATAAACTTCTGTTGTCCTTTTGATGATAATTTATGGCTTGGGCAATGTGGTTTAAATCCACTAAGTGGTGTATATGATCCATTTCCTGTCATGTTGATGGAGAAGTCAGAATAGCTGTGGTTGAGCAGGAAACACCAGAAGCTGGGTGGTATGGTTGAGTAACAGACATGCTGCTGGCAGCCACATTTTAGTCTGCATGGTTGAAACATTTCTTAGAGCATTAAGGAATGGGAAATCTTCAGTGGGAAGCCAGGAATGTTCAGAGCAGCCCCAAGCTTATGGGGAGATCCCCATGCCTTCCAAAGCACCCCTGCTGAGAGGAAGCTGAGCATGTTAAAATGGTACCTGAACATGGCATCCTTGAAGACTAAGACTCTTAAGGTAGCAGAGACCATCAGCTTTCACTTCTGTTGCATTTCCAAATCCAAGCTGGAGCTGATTGGGGGCACTTCAGCTTATTTTTTTCCTCTCTGGGTTGGAGTGGAAAGTCAGTGTAGCCTGGCCATCAGAATAACTGCTGCCCTTGGAAGGACAGGAGCTTTGCTTTTCTTTCCTCTGTGTCAAGAGAGTGCCATCACATGTGTCAGTGGAGAGCCACTCAGGTTTTCTGGTTGTTCTTCAGGTGGTTATTGGGATGTATTGTAGAAAGTATCTGTAACTTTCGTAATTTTGAAAATAGAGGCAGGTTGATGAATATATTATTAGAATTGATGTTTGGGATTTTGTAAATGGCAGCAGCTGTTTTCTTTATAAAAAGCCCTTCCTGTAACCTGTTTCTATTTTAGAACATACTAGGGAGCTCTTGGTTTGATGGAACTGGCAATTACATGTTTGCTTCAAATGGTAGTTTTCCTGTTATATTTTAGAAGGGTCAGAAGAGATTTTAGCTAAGCATCATAATTTCACAGCATGGTGTAATTTTATTTAGCAAAGCACAGTATTAACAATTGAAATAATTACATGGTGAAGGAGGGAGGTTGTATGTAAGTATAGCAACATGCAAAGTATTCAGCACTGAATTCTACTGCACATTTATCAAAAGAATTATGTGATGAGGAATTAATAATGTTTGCTTCCATTCATAATGATTACAGTGGCCTAGAAAAGATTTTCTAAAAAACTCTTCTACATTATTGCAGTTTTCTGTTTTACCAGTATATTAGTACAACTGGAAAAACGTACTTGTGTCTGTGTTCATACTTGTTAAATAATGCTTAACTTCTGCACTCTAGAAGCCTTAAAGGTTCAAATACCTGAAACATGGAGGTGAAGTACTTGAGTTTGTGTGGCAAATTTAGCACATTTTTTCCTGGTAAACACTACACTTATTTCATTTTTTTCTACAAACTTATCTGTAAGTACCACTTTATGACTACAGTTGTTAAAACTTCCTTGCAGGGTTTGAAAGTAGTTGCAGTAATGGAGTAATATCAAATAAAGCCCATCAGTCTTACTGTCACAGTAAACACACGACCACCAGCTTGAATGTACCAGAGCTCAACAACATAAATGTATCCAGATCACAGCAGGTTAACAGCTATTCCAGGTAAATAAACTTTAGATGCTTCTAAATCACAATAAGGCTTCTGTTCTCCATGTGTTTGCATGGCAGGGAGGAGTTTTCAGTGGGATTTGATGTGATTCTTTTTTTCCCCCCAAAGACAGTTGAAGCATAATCTAAGGAGCCAACAGTTTGCGATAACTCTGGTTGTTTTGACAGTTCAAGCTCAATAGACCTTTTTCTGCTGTTGGGTTAAAGAAATGCAATGGACAAAATACAAATTACCTTGCTTATAGCTATGGTCAGTTTTGAAGTTGCATAATGAAGGTTAATTAGCTCTTTGGCACTTGTGATTTTAATTGAAGCCACTGATTTAAGAGCGTTGCACACAGGTAACGAAAAGTTTTCCAGATACTCTCCATTTGTAGCAGTATCTGCAAAGTAAACACAATTGAAATGCATATGAAGTGTGGGTTCCCTTTCACTGTATACACCAGGATTGTTTGCCTACTCTAGTCACTGTCACAAGTGCAAACACATTCAGTTCAGAGAATGAAAATAAATCTGTTAATCAGGGTTAATATGGTTATTCATAACCAGTACATATTAAGCTCTGGGGTGCATGGATGCAGCAGGACCTAATTTGATGTGAAATGCAACAGCACTCAGCTGCATTGTCCAAAATGGATTCCCAAAACTACCACATAGGATGTGATGATGTGGTGGTGATGACCAGAAGTGTTTTAGTTGAATAGTGATAATTGAGGTAAAAGGTAAGAGTAGCAATTTAACTTTTTAACTTTACACAATTTCTGTTTGCATCAGCAGTTGCCTCTGCCAAAAAGCCTGGCAGTGTCCAAGCAACTTGGAGATTTTTCATGGAGGAAGACAGTTCCTTGGCTGTGTTCTTGCCCAGTGAGAGAGGCCTTTTGGTTTCCTTCCTCAAAGGAAGCTGAATATTTTTGGTTGCTTAGAAGCAAGATATTAAACTTCCAAAGTGAATCTATTTGGTCTTGACAGAGGTTTTAGGTTGCTATTCTCTATGATGGAATAGAACAGACCAGGATGCAACTGTCAGCAAAGCTCAGTCCCCAAAGCCACGCTGGCATTTACTAAAAGCACTTCTGTGAGCTGCTGCAAGCAAAGGGTGCTGAGGAGTTGAATGCTCTGCATTTGCCACTGTGTCTCTTCAGTGTTCTGCTTTACTCAGCATTTGCTTTGGGGTTTTCTTTTTTTGTTTTTCACTCTGTTGTTCCACAGAGGAAATAAGGGCAGAAGGCATTTTTTTTAAATAATTAGTTACCTAAATGTGGTATTTTCAAAGTAGTATGTATATTTACTTAACTACATTTTTTATGGATAAGTATTAACTGTATTAAAAAGCAGGAGTAGGATATTTTCTCAATGCATTTTCTTCAGCTCTGTGTACATACAGTTATATAAACAATGTAAGAACTTTTTGGTGTGTATTTAGAAAGGGTTGTATTCCTTACTCTTGAATAATGGGGGACATGTTTAATTTTTCAGCATCTAAAAAGAGTATTTTACTGAAAACTAACGTTAAGACAGCCTTAAAACTTTCCGTGATGCTCTGGGATCACCAGTTGCTATCAAAGAAACTGTGGTCTAGCTTGGTAATATTTAACAGCAGCTTTCCAGTAGCTAAGATGAGGAAGTACTGTGATGAAGTTGTGAAGATAACCTAAGTACTTAAATATGAATAAAACTTGTATTTACTACTCTCTTTTCAGCAATGATGTAGACATGGAAACAGATCACTACTCCAATGGGGTTGCTGAGACTTCATCCAATGGCTTCCTAAATGGTAGTTCTAAACATGATCACGAAATGGAAGAATGTGACACAGAAATGGGTCTGCAGTGATATTTCTTACATTTTTATTAAGTGATGGCAACAAGGTTATGTTTTTACTTGCAATGCTTCCCAACTTGAAAATTAGGGTTACTAGCTCAAATCTTAATTTTTTAGTTGGTTGTTTTGCTATTACTAGATGTAAATTTTAAACCCACGGAGTTAGGTGGTCAAATATCAGTGTGAGAACAGGGGAAATAGGTAACTCATGGCTGCTGAAACTAGCATTAATTTCTAAGGAAGTACCTTTGAGAAGAAACACCCAGTTGTGTAGCACCCTGTGTTTGAGTTGGGAAATTGCTTCTCCTTCGTCCCATTCATGGTTCTCATGGCATCTTTGTGCTCCACAGTAAGCGTAGAAATCCTAAATCTTTTCTATTGAAATGCAAAGTGCTAATATTTAATGCTCAAGAGCTTTATTTGGGAAATGTAAAAAATGAAAAACTAAATTCTTTCACATGTTTTCCACAAAAAAATACCAACTTATATAGCTATGAGCTAAAAATTAACTTTGTTTTACTTAATTTGCTTTATACTCTGTCATGCCTGTTGATGCTGGTGACAAATGAGTATTTAAATCCCCTCTGCTTGCCCTTTGTGCAGCTGCAGAATTGGTATTCAAACAATTGGTTTAAGCAGATGTCAGTTAATGTGTAGTTTAAATGAAATGTGAAACTGGAGACCTTCAGAATGCAGCAGCCTGTGCAGAGGTCTGTGAGTGCTTCCCAGTTCCGGGGCATGTGCTGCTGCTGCTGCTGCTGATCCTGCAACTTTGCTGGGAAATGCAGTGGAACAGGAAATGTCATTCTGTTACAGCCCTGCAAAGAGAAATGCAAGTTGCCAGACCATTTTCCCTGCATTCTGCTCTGAAACTGGATAATAACAAGACCTTATTTCTGTGACAGAAAACCCAAAAGAGGTCCTCACTCTCTTGCAGCCTTTTCTGCAGAGACTTGCTGTGACAGACGTGCAGCAGCTGCACAGGGCACGGAGTTGTGTTTTTTGTAATGTAGTTGTCTCCTGCCTTTGGAAGGTCATGTCTGAGATTAGGCTGAGCTAGGGACAAACACCACAACTTGAAGACTTGTGGGTGCTTCACCTACACTGTTTACCCCTCCCAGCTCCCCCCAGGTTGAGTCTGGTGGTTTTTCACTTTTTGAAATATTTATATATTCTCCTTAGTGCTGTGTATGTAAGGTTAAGTAGGCTGGTATTTTGCAGAGGTGATATATATACATCTAAGGAAAAAAAAAAGTGCCCAGTTAAAAATCCTTTTCTGAAATACTAGTCAAAAACACATCACTAAATAGCAGTGTTAAAGTCAGAAAGAAGAGTGGATTTGTAATTGAAGAGTCTATGAAAATGTGATCTTAAAACTTGACTCCCTTGATGAAAAAAGACAAGGAATGGATAAATGGCTTTTTTTTTAAATCTGGTGCTTCAGGTGTAAATTTTAAAAAAGCAGATTTTTCAACAAAGCCAAGTGTTGGTTTACCATTCATAAAGCTGCATCAATATCTTTTAAAATCACTAGTATTGGAGAATATTGTAGGAAACAGTAAAGAAATCAGTTGTAGTGTCCTGCTTGATTACAAAAGAAGCCTGAAATATCCAAATGATTAAGATAATGTGTTCTGTGAGGAGTACGAACAGTCTAAATGATCATCTTGCAGCAGAATCCATCATGGCTGTTGAGGAAGTTTGGCATATTTTTACTGTCTGTTAGTTCCCAATTTGGCATATCTTTAGAAGTTCAATGCCGAAGAATTAAGAAAGTTAAAACTGCGTGGACTTTCACTGTTGTTTTTTAAACTCCCTTAAATTTTTAGGGTAAAATCTGCTTTGTCTTCTAATTAGTTTAAAATTACCCCTTGCAAATAAACAGCACGTGCTGCGTTTGCCGTTAGTGACCCAGGTCTGTTAAAGGTTTCTGAGGAGCAGTTCAGCAGCGCGTGGTACAGGAGCACGTGGGGCCGGGGTCTGTGGCTGACCTGCTCTCGCTCTGGGCAGGCAGCTGTGTTGGAGTGGAATCAGTGCAGGGCCTGTAGATCCATAGGTTGTTACCCTCGGCTCTGTCAGTGGTGATGATGACGATATCGTTTCTTTAGAAGTAGATTCAAGTCAGTTAAGACGCCAGCTATGTGGTGGCAGCCAAGCAGCCATTGAAAGGATGATCCATTTTGGAAGAGAATTGCAAGCAATGAGCGAGCAGCTAAGAAGAGAATGTGGCAAAAACACAGTGAATAAGAAGATGCTCAAGGTATGTTTAATCTTGTAAAGGTGAGTAACTGTGCTGCCCAGCAGAACTGCCCACAGCATGTTGTGCTGGCATATGTTCTGCTTTAACTTCTGCCATTTTTCACCTGTCTCAGAGCAGGTGTTCTGGTCAGCTGTGGTGTAGCACTGTCTTCTTTTTTGTCTGTGTAGCACATGCTCAGGGAAGATAACTGTGTGCTGTTACACAGTCAAACACAGAAATTAATTTAGCACTTCCCTTTCTCTCATTTGTGACCATGTAATTTGGCCTCTTGAATCAAAGTTCTGGTTTTGTCTTTTTGATCTTTTGTCAATGATAAATGAACCGCAAGGGGATTGGTAGAGATGCCCAAAATGTGCTGTCATTAGTACTCTGCATGTTAATTACTTTGCCTTGATTTGAGATTGCTATGGAAAAGAATTCTCCTGCTAAAGACTGCATGCAGTTTTCAGTCTGTTTTCTCTTACCCCATCACTTAGTAAAATTATGCTACTTTTTGCCTTGCTCTTGGGAAAAACCACTAAATGGAACAAGTCCTGTCACAATTTCTTTTTATCTTTTTGTATTGACAGACACTGACAGTCACCTTTGTGATTTTGAATCAAAATAGTTGAACAAAATAGCCCTTCTTTTCACTAGTAGCTTGTAGCTGTAGATGTAATAAAAGTCATCTTCCTACAGGATGCATTCAGTTTGCTTGCATATTCCGATCCCTGGAGCAGCCCTGTTGGAAATCAGCTTGACCCCATACAAAGAGAACCAGTGTGCTCCGTGCTGAATAGTGCAATACTAGGTAAGTGTGGCCTGCTGGCTGCCCAGGGGGCTCGGGTTGCCTCCCCCTTGTCCCACACAGGTGGCCCTGCTGCTCCACCGTAAGGATAGCAGCGTAGGGTACACTCTTCTGGGAAGAGAGGGATAGTTTTGGAGGGTATGTAAAATAAGAGGTGCTTGTCTGCTGTTGTAGTTCAGAGCAAAAGTGGCCTGTTCAATAATGGTGTTGTGCACGGGCACTTTGCTGCTCCTGCTTTGTGTCTTGCTCTAAGAGCAAACTTCACAAATGAATTACGTAAGTAGTTCAGATGTCAAGTTTTCAGTGCATTGTTACGAAATGATTCAGGTATTTTAACTGCCGCTGTGATTCTTTTTCAGAGACTCACAATCTGCCAAAGCAACCCCCGCTTGCCCTCGCCATGGGACAGGCGTCACAGTGTCTAGGATTGATGGCCCGGTCAGGAATTGGATCCTGTGCGTTTGCCACAGTGGAAGACTACCTACACTAGCTATGCATTTTGAAGGTCTGAAAGGTGTTGTGGCATATTCAACATGGAAAGTAGACCAGCTCTGCTGACTGGAATTTGGAATTTTAATTATGTACTAAGGACAAGTCTGTCGCTTTATGTTGCTTCCTAGTTTACAGCATGATGCAAATGATTTCTAACTTAGTGTTAGGAGATTTCCATCTTTAAACCTCTTAGACAACTAAGAGTCGAAAATATCACTGGTAACGTCAGACATCCAAATTGACAAGTACCAATCCTTTGAACGATTGTCCAAAACAAACCAAAAATCCTGCTACCTTGTGGTGGGACGGAAGACTAGAAAACATGGATGTATTAGCATGTGGGTGATGTAAACGTCAAGCAGGATGACTTGCCAACCTCCACCCCCATTGTTACATAGTTCAATCAGTGTAATTTGCAAAATGCAAATGGTTTGGATATATAGTGTTGATGGGAAGAAATGATATTTTTTAATGTGTACTGTAAAACTTGAATTACTCAGGAGCTGAGTGAATATGTTTGTTGCTACTTACAATCCCAACCTGTTGATCTTAGTAGTTTTTTGTTTTAACATGGTCTTTTCAACTTCGTTTCCTTGTTTAACTACAGACAGCTTCTGTTGTGTAGGCTCACCAGTTTAACTGTTGTATTATAACAGTATTACATGTCAACACAGTGTGGTTATGACCTATTTATATAAAAACCAAATATTTAGTCAATTTACAGTCTTAATTTAATCTTTGTACACCTTGCATTTTTAAAAGTGCTTAAATAGTACTATATTGCAATAAAATGTAGTGATATCATAATTAACCAGCCATTAAAAACTTACATCTACACCCACAGTAGCATGGACGTGTATGCTACATTGTCTTGTTCCAGAGCTCCATCCTAGAACAGCGGTTCTTGTGGAGACCCGTGAGGGGCGTGGCTCACCCCCAGCCGGGGCTGCCACTTCCACACGGAAGCTGGGCTGGTGCAAGTGAAAGGCTTTGCTGCGTTCTTGGCACACAGTGAGTCTAGCTAACAGTGCAGGAAGCTTACTCAGGACTCCCTGCAGATGGGGAAAATCCCTTACTGCTGGAGAGTAATCATCAAGCTGGAGAGAAGTGTCCTGCTGTGGGAGCTGATTTAATGATTCTGCTGTTAGGCTACAGCCTTTCCTTAGAGACACAAGTCACTGAAGCAGCTGGAATAACTGCCTACTGCAAGGAAAGCAGCATCCACAACAGTAGGCACAACATTGCTCATCTTTATTCTCTGCAAAGGCATTGCCTCATGGAGGCAGCTCAGCAAGCCTGGTCCTAGCACCAGCTGTTCTACAACACTGGCCTGGCTGCTCTGTAGCTTCCCCAAGAACTTCTGAAGGGGAAGATAACAGGCAAGTCTGATCAAGCACAGCTCGGTGCCTTCTGCTGGCTGGAGCTGAAAGTAAAGTCATGATGAAGTGGGGAAAAACACCTGTGTTGTGTTGAGATCAGCTGTCGCTGAAAGTCCTTAGCAACATCTTCTGAAAAAGCTGTCTTCAGACTCCATTTTTAGTCTGTGTAGCCAGCCAACGTTTCTTAAACCTTGCTGCTTTTTCCTTTTTATCTTGCCCTTAAAAAAAAAATAGCTGTTAGTTACTGTTTTTCTTAGCCCATGTGCTGGAGAAGCAGCAATCCCTTGGCTGCTGCAGCATTTCAGAACAGAACAACCACCTCAAGCACTGATAAACTTTCTAAGGTGTTTTATGTGCCCCAGGTGCATTCCACTGGCCAGGAGTACCAGTTTGCACCAGCCTCCTTCAAGAGGGTAGGTGGGGGATGCTTTCAGTGATGGAGCACAGATGGAAAGCAGGCCCTGCTTGCTAAGATCAGTAACTTTTCCCTCTGGTGTTCATGAGACTCACAGACTGTGTGGGCGTGAAACTGTCCCCATCCATTATGGAAATGAGGAGAAATGGGTGCTGTTTCCCTGTGCTCACATAGATGTTCTGGAATCTTGGTATCCCTGCTTTTAAGCCTGAGATGCATTTGAAATGCCTTCCAGCAGCTCAGAGACTGGAGGTTGAAACAACAGCTACTGAAGTATTTATTTCACTGAGCAGCCCTGGCTCTAGGACAAGAGATGTCTCTTAACACACCAAAAATTAGATAATTTTTTTCCAACTTGTGTCTCATACACCATCCCTGGGGTGTGCTCATGACACCCATGAAGGCTGCAGTGCTCTGCTGACCTTCCCTTACTCTCCAGGTACCTGGAGTTAAGAGGATCACAAGCCAGGATGCTCTAGCATGGAAACACTGATTTTATTCAAGTGTACATTTAGCCACATACACATAAAATAGTACCTACTCCGTCTTTCTATACTCACCCCAAGACTTGTCCACAAACTGAACTGCAGCTTTTTTGACTGGGGCTTTCTTGTTTGCAAGGGAAAAAAATTCATTTGCTGAAATGGAGACAAGTGTTAGTGACCAAGTTCAAGCCAGACAAGGCTCGATCCAGACCCTCCAGGCAGCAGCGCTTACCCTGTACGCGGTTGGTGTGTGGCCCATAGAGCTGAGCGTTTAGGAAGTCTTTGGCGAGCTGTTGGTGGAGGCCTGTTACACTGTGGGCTTTCAAGCACACAGCCATGTAGTTCCCTTTTGTCCTAGTCAAAGAGAGATGTAAATCCCTGTGGAGTGGTTACAGGATCCAGAACAACAGGCACAGCTGTCAAGCTTTGCTACTGGAGCACAGCAGCAGCCAGTGATGGTTTCTGATACTCAGATGAGCTTTGTGGCAGTATTAAAAAATAAAAAGCCGGACAAATACTCTCAAGCTGTTGTCATATGCCTTTGTGTGCCCTGAATAGTTTCCTTGGGCGTCCTGAGCTCATCCTACCAGGAAGCTAAGGCAATTACTCTCTAGAGCCATCAGTGACAAAGAAGTAAAGAGGAGAGAGAAAAAAAGATGGAAAAGGAGGAATTTGGTGCTCAACCACCCCACCTGTAGCAGCACACAACACAATGTGTACTGCTGTGCTTACGACTGCCCAGCTACCTCATAGCAGTTACGTACACATAATACGTAAAAATTATTTATATCCTATATATATATGCACACATATATAAGAATGCTAAACCAGAAGATATTAAAGGTGCTTTTAGCACATAAATACACTTTCAGTCAGATGAAGGACGGAGGAAAATGAAGTGCAGAAGAGGGGACAGTCATGCAGTTGACAGAACAGCTGCTGTGATGCCCCTTCCCACACCAGGCAAAATCATCTCCTCCTCCTCCTACCTGGCACCCTTGCTCCTCTTGCCTTTCTTCTCCTGCACTTCGGCTTGGCCTTGCTCCAGCTGTACAGCCCCAGCTTCAAGTTCTTCACCTAGAGTAACTTGCAAACCAAAACTGGTCAGTGAAACAAGAAGAGGACTTAAAACAAGCAGCATTTTTCAGAAGCACTGACTAGGAAGAACAGCTGTAAGAGGGAGGGGAAGAAATACGCCCAGGGGAGCAGAGTACGGCTAGCCAGCTTTCCTCTTCTGTCAACAAAGTGGGATTCATCACGGGACAAAAATTCAGTGCAACACAACAGCTATGAGTAACCCATAAAGGGAAATCCAGCTCTGGCTTTAGTCTTGCTTCATTCTCACCTTATCTTTGTTATGTTAATACAACAGATCTTTTTTAAGTAAAAGCAAGTAGCAGTTACACCATACAGCAGTATGTCAGGTTTGGATGAGAGAACAGTTTAAATAAAAGATTTTTTCTGAAGTATTCTGAAGTACAGATGAAACAAAAGCAGCAGTCATAAACACTCCAGACTCTAGATTTTGTAATTCTGAGTTTGAAAAAGTTACTTAATATTCTACAGATGCTATTAAACTGTAGTTTGATATGTTAAGGATAGAGGCAATTTAACAACTCTGCCCAGGAATAGCCTTTATAACTTAAACAAGGACTAAATATTAATCCACCTTTGGTAATCCTTGCTTTTTCTGCTGTAACACCTGCCCGTGATTTCCTTAAACACTTCAAGCTACTTAACTGAAATCACCGCACAGCAAATGACTTCTGTAAAAGGTGTAAGAATTAAATTGAATCTGACTTTAAATTTTTCCTCAGATATTTGTTTTCCTGGGGAAAAGACAATCTGTCCAGTGTGTTCATGTTTAAGACTTGGAGAAGGTCCCTTCACCAGAGCTCCCCACTGGAGCCCTGGCACAGGAATGAACTCCTGAAGTACCAGATGTGCACCTCCTTAGCAAAGCGAGCTGTAGCATACCTGGGTCATCTGCCACAGCCTGCTCAGCGGGCCTGGGGAGCAAAGGAAGGCAACAAGTTACTCTCTTCAATTCACACTCCCTTCCTTTACCCAGAGCCATGAAACCCCCATTTCCAGTCTGGCCTCCCAAACCAGCACCAGGAGAGGCTGCCCCACGGGTGGGAGATATGGAGACGGGGATCCCGACACCCCCTGGCCCCCTCACCGTGCGGACACATCCTGCAGCTCCTGCAGCTCCTGCAGCACGGCCTCGGGCAGCAGCCTGCGCTTCTGTGGGGGAGAAGGGAGTCAGGCGGCTATGGACACCGCCGGCACACACACCCCGGGCCCGCCCGGAGCCCGGCGGGGCTAGCGCGGTACCTTCTGCTCCGCGAACAGCTCCTGGTGCCGCCGCCGCTTCTCCTTCAGCAGCTCCCGGTGCCTGCGGGAAGGCGGGAGGCACCGTCAGCATTCCAGGAGGAGAGAGGGGGGGATTACGGGCAGGGATAAAGGGGGTGAATGAGGGCTTGGAGGGGCAAAGAAGGTGGTGAGGAGGGGCAAGTGAGGGGATAAGGGAGAGGGAATAGAAAAAGTGAAAGGGGTTTAGAGGGGTGGAGGGAAGGGATTACGGGCGGGATAAGGAGGGAGAAGGGGCCGGGGAGGCATAAGAGGGGTGGTGGGGTAAAAAGGGATATAAGGGAGGGGGAAAGGAGGCAACAAGAGGAAATAAGCAGGGATAAGGGAGGGAATAACAGGAGTATAAGGGGCAAGAGGCGTGAACGGGGGTAAAAAGAGGGGGGGTAAGGGGGCGGTAAGAGGGGGGAAAGGAAGAAGAGCGGGACTAAGCGAAGGGGGGAANGGAAGCGCGCACAGACACGGGACATCGGAGGTGGCCGCCACCGCCGCGCCTTTATTGCCGTGGGGACGAGTCCCGCCGCCGCCTCCGGCCCGCCCGCCCCGCGCTGGGCCCCGCCGGCCCGGGCTGCTCCCGGCGCTCCGGAGGTGATCCCGGGGCTCAGGAGATGATCTCCGTCTCGTGTCGCGCCAGCGCCGGCGGCAGCGTGGTCCCGCAGGGGCCCGGGAAGTGGAACCTGGAAGGAAGCGGCAGGTTTAGGGCGCGGGCAGCCACCGGCGCATCCCGCTGCTTTACCTGGCGAGTCTGACAGGGGGACGGGAGAGAGGGAGGAAAGAAGAGGAGGAGGAGAGAGGCGTTTAGGCCTTGTGGGGCGTAGGGAGAGACTTCAGCCTCATCCTTTAAATAGTACGGTTTGTGGCTTTAGTGAAAATTCCACCATGGACGAAGAATCCTCTTTTCTTACTTATTAACAGAAACTTAATATTTCCTAAGTGCCAGGGGGAAAACTAGACCGTATTTGTCTAAACCAGCGTTTCGGCAGCTGGATGCCAAGGGCAGGATGGAGGGGACGGAAGGCTGGTTGCCTGAGCAGCGTTACCTGAACCTGTTTGTGGCAGGAGTGGGTTCCATGTTGAACTCCGCGACTGGGACTCCTCTGGCCGAGACCTGCGGGGCGAACATGGCCGCAGGATACACCACGGACGAGGTCCCGACCTGCGGGCAACAGGACAGAAGTCACAGAAGCGTAGCAGGACAGCGCTCAAACAGACCAAACCAACCCAGCCCCGAGGTGAGGGCCCTTCTCACAACACTGCATGTGCTCTGAAGCCTGGGAGATCTCTACAGAAATGAAACCAAATCATTATCTCTGATTAGTGTCACTGCAGATGTAGCTATTTAACTTAGGAGAACTATCAGGAATTGTTTCTCTGATGCAGCCCAAAAAGAAATCCGTTTGTAACTGTAGATGAAAAAAAAATCCCAGAAACAAAATGGCACACTTTGTCTTCAAGAAAAATAAAAACCTAACAAAATATTCCTTCTGTTACTTGAGATCATTATGTAAATGGAAGACAACAGTCTAAGCAAGTGTTTTAGTTAGGGATCTGGAACCTACATGGCATGTAAACCCTTGCAAGAAAGCAGCACATTATAACTTACTTCCTTTTCAAACTGAGCATCAAAATAATTGCATTTTTCACTGGTAGAGAAATTACAACAATAGAACTGTTTGGATTGGAAGAGACCTTACAGATCATCTTGTTCCAACCCCTCTGCCATGGGCAGGGACACCTTCTACTAGACCAGGTTGCTCAGAGCGCCACCCAACCTGGCCTTGAACACTTCCAGGGATGGGGCACCCACAGCTTCTCTGGGCAACCTATGCCAGTGCCTCACCACCCTCAGAGTAAATAATTTCTTCCTATATGTAATCTAAAGCCACTCTTTTTCAGTTAAAAGCCATCACCCCTTTTTCCTGATGAAGAGTCCCTCTCTGGATTCCTTGCAGGCCTCTGCAGGTACTGGAAAGCTGCTCTAAGGTCTCCCAAGAGCCTTCCCTTCTCCAGGCTGAACAGCCCCACTCTCTCAGGCTCTCTTCATACGGAGGGTGCTCCAGTACCCTTATCAACTTTGTGGCTCTCCTGAAGGGAAGCGCTGGTGAGAGCCGCCATTCGGGAGCAGGAGGCCCCGGCGTGTCCGCACCTCCGGGCCGCCTCCCCCACGAGCTTCCGCTCGGCTTCGGCCGCCTCCCTCGCCAC